>BLSH010345355.1:260907-274113 GCA_018402905.1 Glandirana rugosa | reverse complement strand
GACACTGCGAGCCAGGCCTTCTCATCCAACATCAGTGCCTGACCTCACAAATGCACTTCTGGAAGAATGCCCAAACATCCCCATAGACACACTCCTAAACCTTATGGACAGCCTTCCCATAAGAGTTGAAGCTGTTATAGCTGCAAATGGTGGCCCAACTCTATACTGAACCCTGGGCTGCCATTGTAGTTAATGTGTGTGTAAAGGCACATCTTAGGGCAACATATTGCATATTACTTGTGATACTGAGCATGGCTATGGACTTAGGGCTGGTTCACACCACAGAGATGGACAAGACATGTGCTCACTGCTCACTAGCTAAGTGGCTAACAAATCCACCTGGCACCCAAAAGGTTGCTAGTTCACATCCCGGATATGCTAATGCTTGTGTTGAAGTTTATATGTTCCCCCTGTGTGGGTTTTTCACCACAATCCAAAGACAGGCTGGCATTTTATTTGTCTCTTGTCCAAATAGTCTGTAATGTAAGCAAGTTATTTTGGGACTTTAAATTGGAAGCTCACTGCAGCCAGGGACTTGGACATTTCAAATTGTAGGGTTTACACTGCACAGGTACATCTGGTTAGAAAACTGTTGCTTGGATCAATGTTTCTCAACTCCAGTCCTCAAGGTGCTCCAACAGGTCATGCTTTCAGGATTTCCCTCAGATGAAACAGCTGTGGTAATTACTAAGGCCCCATACACACTATTAGATTTTCTGCAGATTTATGTCTTCAGATTTACCAAAAACATATAATATGAGGTCAAACCTTAAGAGTTTCAATTTGTGCGCAATCAGGCAGGCCCTTGCACCACATGGTTTTGGTAAATCTAAAGACAAAAATCTGCAGAAAATCAAATAGTGTGTATGGGGTCTGAGGCAGTGAAAATTATCAAATCACTTGTGCAAAATAATGGCAAGCCTGAAAATATGACATGATGGGGGAATTGAGGACAGGGTTGAGAACCACTGACTTAGAATTTTGTCCTGGAGTTCTACTGATCTGAAGAACATAGCCAAGGGTTAACGCAGCAAATATTAGGTATTGCAGCCCCTCAGGTGAAAGCAATTTGAAAAGACAGATTGAAAGATATTGGTGAGTGTGTACTTCTATTGGGCATGTGTCAGTGTGCTATCTTATATAAGGGACTTCAGTAGGGGGGTTGGTTTGGCCTGACAAGAGGCCAGGTTTGTTGCTGTGGTTTTTGTGGGCTAAGGAATGATATTGTGCATAATGACAAATGCCTCACTAAAGCTGTTTGTTTGCTGAAATTATTGAGCATTTTGACCATCAAAAGTGGCTTGATTTGACCATGCTGTCCAATTGGGGTGTGTATTGTTTGTCTTACCATGCATTCTTGCTTCTATTGTTTGAATATGTGCCTTTTTAAATATGTTGTAATGCTTTGTTAGAATGACTGTTAAGTATCTTTCTGTAATTTTGCAGCTAATAATGTGATGTGGGTGTTTAGTCGTTCTATGAAATGTGTGGGCTGTTAAACACTGTGAAAGTAAAGCTGTGTCCACTGTAAAGTTTAGTCCAGTTTTAGACTGTAAGCTCCTATGAGCAGGGCCCTTAGAACCCAATTGCCAACTGTTTTGCTAAATGTGTATATTAATGTAAATACTTTAATAGCAGTAAATGTGTACATACTTGTTTCTGCTGGCAAAATAAAAGGAAATTGATTTTTGCTTGTTGTTCTCTTTTGCAACTTTTTAAATTTGTTTTGGGGAAGTGAATTACCTTCCTTAGGGCTGGTTCACACTGCTGCGGTGTCAGAGATTGGATGTGATTCACACTGCAGTGCAAATCACTTGCGATCTGTGCTATGCAAATTCAGCCATACAGCTAGTATGGCTGAATTCACATCACATCCCAACAAAATTCGCACAGTACCCTTTTTTGTTACGCAGCAGAATCGGATCACATGGGTCTTCACATCCATGAAATCCGATTCCTGTCCGAATTTGCAGTTTGCAGTGCGATTTGCAAACTGATTTGGGGTTGTCATTGGCTTTCTATTGACACCCCCTGCAGTTTGGATATGGCAGTGTGAACTGCCTGCGAGTCAGGTGCGATGCGGGAACCCTCAGTGGATTCACAGGGTTCCCGCACTGCTCCTGACTTGCAGGCAGTTCACACTGCCATATGCAAACTGCTGGGAGTGTCAATAGAAAGCTGACACCCCCAAATCAAAACTCCGACAGGAATCATATTGCATGGGTGTGAACACCCATGCGATCCTATTCTGATGCAGAACCAAAAAAGGTCCTGTTTGAGTTTGGTCCGACTGATGCGATTTCACCATACTCTTTGTGCGAATCACATGCGATCTTGGACAAACATGCAGTGTGAACCGAGCCTCAGGCTCGGTTCACACTGGCGCAATGTGTGATATTGAATGTGATTTGCAACGCACTGCAGTGCAAATCATGTGTGATGCGATTTCAGCCATAAAGCTAGTATGGCTCAAATTGCATCATAGTGGGGCTAAACTCGCACAGGACCGTTTTTTCATCACTATTGTAGTGTGAACCAGCACTGATAAGTCATCTTCTCATTTATATTAGCATAGTCCTGACAGATATACATCAGCAGGAAGTTTAATGTAGCTGTAAACAGGAAGTGCTGTGTGCACATGGGCTGGAAGCAATTGTGTGGTGACGCCAAATAAACAAATCAATGAACCACACCAAATATAGCTCCCACATCCTCCCCTACATTGATAAAAAACGTAATTTCAACTTGCTGGCGGCTATAATGTATTGTCCCCCCAATCCATACCAAGCCATTTGGCTCAGGGATGGATTTTAAGGGGAAGCCCACGCCAATTTTTTTTACAAAACGGCGGGGGATTCACCCAAAATTGATGCCAGACCCTTTCTGAGCATGCAGCCTGGAGGTCAGGCCCCCCCACCCCAAAGCACCTTGTTCCCATGTTGATGGGGACAAGGGCCTCTTCCCGACAACCGTAGCTGGTGTTTGTTGGGGTCAGCGGTTGGGGGGCTTGATCGGAATGTTGAAGCCCCCATTAACAAGGGGGCCACCAGATCCTGCCCCCCCCAATGTGAATGGGTATTGGGTACCCATTCATCAAAAAAGTGTAAAAATGTTTTTAAAAATGGAGACATTTTTTGTACAATCTTTTATGTCACAAATGTTAAAAAGGTGTCTCGCTATGTACATCCATAGTCAATAGGGACGATCCCCCGGTTCGAGTCAAACGTATGTTCGACTCGGACATCTGGGGTTCGCAGAATCCCAAACATTATGGGGCGTCCGTGGGAAATTTGAGTGCCCCATAATGCAGTGAAAGTGGGGGGGAATGCCACCCGCTGATTGGCCAAAGCATGCACATGCTGTGCTGTGAGAGCCATAATTGGCCAAAGTCCACGCCCACACTATATAAACGTGCCGTTTCCCCTGACTTCTCTGTCAAGAGCAATGGCACAACCATCCACCTATCCCCACATGTTAGGCTGCTTGGCGTTATCCTGGATTCTGAACTCTCCTTTTGGCCCCACATCCAATCACTTTCTAAGGCTTGCCGCCTCAACCTCCACAACATCTCTAAAATACGTCCCTTCCTAACCAACGAAACCACAAAGCTCCTGATTCACTCCCTGGTCATCTCTTGCCTCGACTACTGCAACTGGTAATATTAGGGATGGGGGTGGTAAAATTAGAGATAGGGGTGGTAATATTAGGGATGGGGTGGTAAAATTAGAGATGGGGTGGTAATATTAGGGATAAGGGCAGTAAAATTAGAGATAGGGTGTGGTAATATTAGGGATGAGGGTGGTAAAATTAGAGATAAGGAGTGGTAATATTAGGGATGAGGGTGGTAAAATTAGAGGTAGGAGGTGGTAATATTAGGGATGAGGGCGGTAAAATTAGAGATAGGGGGTGGTAATAGGGATGAGGGTGGTAAAATTAGATAACCCACCCTACGCCGCTCTTCTCCAGTCTCTGGCCCCACCAGGAGACCGGAGCTCCGATCTGACACTTCTGGCCGCTGTGTGGAGTCCCTGTGGAAGCCGGAATCGGCTTCAATAAGTACTCCTTCGTACATTTTCGGAAGCAACGTCACAGTATCACTACTGGTTTACTCGGCGGCAAACTGCGCCATTTTTTAAAAAATGACAGTATTCAGAATCGCCGTTTTCAGCGATCTGAATACTGTGAAGTGCAAAGGAGGGATGGGGGGGTCTTTTAGACCCCCCATCCCTCCATAAAGAGTACCTGTCACCATATATTACTATCACAAGGGATGTTTACATTCCTTGTGATAGCAATAAAAGTGATCAGATTTTTTTTTTAAACAGTGTTAAAAAAAAAAAAAATAAAAATAAAAAATTAAAAGCGCCACCGTAACCGCGAGCTCGCGCAGCAAAGAATGCGTATACATAAGTCACGCCCGCTTATGAAAACGGTGTTTAAACCACACATGTGAGGTATCAACGCGATTGCCAGAGTGTGAGAAGTAATTCTAGCAAAATACCTCCTCTGCAGCTCTAACCTGGTAACCATTAAAAAAGTTTAAAGCGTTGCCTATGGAGATTTTTAAGTACCAGAGTTTGTCGCCATTCCGCATGTGTGCGCAATTTTCAACCGTAACATGTATGGTATCTAGTTACTCGACGTAACATCCTCTTTCACAATATACAAAAAAACTGGGCTAACTTTACTGTTGTCTTATTTTTTAACACAAAAAAGCTAATTTTTTCCAAAAACATTGTGCTTGAAAGACCGATGTGCAAATACCGTGTGACAAATAGTATTGCAACGATCGTCATTTTATTCTCTAGGGTGTTTGAAAAAATATATATAATGTTTGGGGGCTCTAAGTAATTTTCTAGCAAAAAAATGAACAAGTGTAAAAAAGGGCTCCAGGCCTTCAGTGGTTAAACAAATTTACAACAGCAGGTACCGTTCCTGCGCCCAACAAGAGTAACTGCAAGGGGTTACAGTGTTCTGGCCCAAGGCTCAATTTTTCACCACCTGTTTGACTGTGGGCTTTTGTCACAATTTGTAAATTAATTTACAACAGCAGGGCCCGTGCCAAAATTTTAAAAGAAAATGACGTGGGGTTCCCCCCCAAAATCCAAACCAGGCCCTTCAGGTCTGGTATGGAATTTAAGGGGAACTCCGTGCCAATTTTTTTAAAAAAAATGATGTGGGGTCCCCCCGAAAATCCAAACCAGGCCCTTCAGGTCTGGTATGGATTTTAAGGGGAACCCTGCACCAAATTAAAAAAAAATGGCGTGGGGTCCCCCAAAAATCCATTCCAGACCCTCATCCGAGCACGCAGCCCTGGCATGGCATGGACGAGCGAGGGCCCACCTCTGAACCATACCAGGCCACATGCCCTCAACATGGGGAGGATGCTTTAAGGTTGCCCCCAAAACACCTTGTCCCCATGTTGATGGGGAGAAGGGCTCATCCCCATGACCCTGGCCGGTGGTTGTGGGGGCTGCGGGCAGGGGGCTTATCAGAATCTGGAAGCCCCCTTTAATTAAAGGGGCCCTCAGATCCCGACCCCCCATGTAAATAGGTATGGGGTTGATGTAATGTAAAAAAAACAAGAGGCAGTTTTTGGCAAGTCCTTTATTTTGTAACATAGCTCTTTTCTTCTTTCTTCCTCCATCTTCTCCTGGCCCAGTCCTTCTTCTAGTCTTCTGCTTCTTTTTTTAGCCTTCTTGCTTCCTCTCTTCGTCTTCAATCTTCATCTTCTTTCTTCTTTCACCGCTGCCGCTCTCCTCGCTGCTGCAGTCCAGCCCCTGTGGGTCTCCCAGAATGGGCGGTCTTCACAATGACAGTTCTTTTATAAGAAGGGGCGGGGCCACCCAGTGACGTAACTGAGTGAACCTGCCCCCTTCTGACATCATGCGATGCCATAGGGGGTGGGTCACCCATTTACGTCATCGGGTGGCCCTGCCCCTTCTTATAAAAGAACTGTCATTGTGAAGACCGCCTATTCTGGGAGACGTGCAGGTGCTGGACTGCAGAAGAAGAAGCTGAAGATTGAAGACGAAGAGAGGAAGCAAGAAGACTAAAAGAAGAAGCAGAAGACCAGAAAAAAGACCGGGCCAGGAGAAGATGGAGGAAGAAAGAAGAAAGAAGAAAAGAGCTATTTTACACAATAAAGGACTTGTTAAAAACTGCCTCTTGTTTTTTTTAACACTACACTCCTTTTTTGGTGAATGGGTAGGGGTACAATGTACAAAGCAGATCCCAGATGAGGAGCAGATGAGGAGCAAGGCTAAGTCCCCCTTGTTTTCTGGTGTGTGTTTTTCAGGTGCTGTTGCCAACGGACTGCATGGCTGGTCGTCATATGTCTGGTGAAGACAGTAGTGCCCAAGCGGCTGGAGTTCTGGCCTCGCTTGACCCGCTTCAGACATGGATTGCAAATGGCAATTGTGGGATTTACTGAACAGGTGTTGAAAAATGCCCACACCAAATAACTTTTGAAAGTCAGAGGGGAGCCAGCAGCGTCCTGCACCTGTGGAGCTCTCTGGTCTGATGCAATTGGGTGGCTGCCCTTAAGCTGGCCCCGGGAGGACATCCTGCCTCGTTGGAGTTGTGCCTCCTCCTCCTCAATTTTCTCCTCTCTTCTCTCAGGCACCCAAGTACAGTCTGTGTCCTCATCATCCCCTCCCTCCTCGTCACTGGAGCAAACTTTGCAGTATGCTGCAGCTGGGGGAACATGAATGCTAGTTTCTTGTGCTTCTGCGACATCCCCTGTCTCTAGGCTCATGCTACTCCCTTCCTCAACCTGGGAACCAACATCAGAGCCTTCAAATTGCTGTGCATCCTCTATCAGCAAGTAACCAGCACTATGGCCGAATAATTCTGGTGACTCCTCCGTGCATGATAGTGGGGCTACAAAAGGAGTAGCTGTGGACAAGGATCCAGTGGAATACGCCGCTTTGACAGCTGTGTTGGAAGGCAAACTTGTATGAACCTGGGTGACAGAGGATGAGGAGGATGAGGACGGCTTAGTTATCCACTCCACCAACTCTTCTGCATGTTGTGTCCGCCACCACCACTTTTTACTGAAGACACAGAGGCTGTTTGCCCTCTGTTAGTGGCCTGGGAGTGTCTGCCTCTCCTTTTTGGCCTTCCTGACATGATGGGGATTTATTTTTAACACCGCACTACACTGTATTATATACCGTACACCCCCGAATGCACTTATGTATAGTGTACACTCAATACACTGTGTGCGTATATATATATATATATATTAGACTGTATATATTTTAAGACACCACGTCAAGTGTACTATATACCGTAAGTACAGCCCCGAATTCACTGATATATAGTGTACACTCAAGACTCTGTATGTATATATATACTAGACTGTATATATTTTAAGACACCACGTCAAGTAGTGTACTATATACTGTACACCCCTGAATGCACTGATATATAGTGTACACTCAATACTCTGTATGTATATATATATATACTAGACTGTATATATTTTAAGACACCACGTCAAGTAGTGTACTATATACTGTACACCCCTGAATGCACTGATATATAGTGTACACTCAAAACACTTTGTGTATTTATATATATATATATATACACACACACACACACTAGACACTCAATACGCTGTGTGTATATATATATATATATACTAGATTGTATATATTTTAATACACCACGTCAAGTGTACTC
This sequence comes from Glandirana rugosa, assembly GCA_018402905.1. Lineage (NCBI taxonomy): Eukaryota > Metazoa > Chordata > Amphibia > Anura > Ranidae > Glandirana > Glandirana rugosa. Next base: position 266,424 of record BLSH010345355.1, on the reverse strand, counting down.
TATACCGTACGTACACCCGTGAATGCACTGATATAGTGTACACTCAATACGCTGTGTGTGTGTATATATATATATATATATACTAGACTGTATATATTTTAAGACACCATGTCAAGTGTACTATATACCGTATGTACACCTGCGAATGTACTGATATATATATACACTAGACTGTATATACAGGGTGGGCCATTTATATGGATAAACCTTAATGAAATGGTAATGGTTGGTGATATTGGCAGCACCTGAAACTGCGGATTCTGGAAGCCTGTGCTAGCATTTCTCCTGCGGTGTTGCTATCAGTGTGTTTTCTTGTGAAATTCCCAATAAGTTTGGTGTGTCACATGACCCTCTTCCTATTGAAAAAACAAAAGTTGGATTCAAAATGGCCGACTTCAAAATGGCCACCATGGTCACCACCCATCTTGAAAAGTTTCCCCCCTCACATATACTAATGTGCCACAAACAGGAAGTTAATATCACCAACCATTCCCATTTTATTAAGGTATATCCATATAAATGGCCCACCCTGTATTTTAATACACAATGTCAAGTGTACTATATACTGTACGTACACCCCCAAATGCACTGATATATAGTGTACACTCAATACACTGTATATACTCCGAGTAAAACAACGTGTTATTTGCACTCATTTATTAGCGTCCGGCAAACAAAAGAAAGTCTTGACCTTGGATCGCCCATATTCTGATTTTACATTTATTACTTTTAGCCCGGGTTCACACTTGTGCGATGTCAGACATTGCATGTGATTCGAACCCGCACTGCGGTGCCGATCACATGCAATGTCTGTGCCATGCGAGTTTAGCCATACAGTTTTATGGCTTAACTCGCATTGGATTAGCACAGAAAATGGTGCAGGGACTTTTTTTTCCCCCCGCACTGGAATCGGATCGCATGGGTGTTCTCACCCATGCTATCTGATTCCTGTCCGAATGCGCAGTTCACACTGCAATCTGTGAACCGATATGTCATTAACATTGTAGGGACATTCCCAGCGGTCCACAGAGGGCAGTGTGTACTGCCTGCGGGGGAGATGCAATGCGGGAACCAGCCCTGTAATCGCACTGGTTCCCACATCGCTACAGTGTGAACCTGGGCTTATAGTCTTATGTGTGCCTCTGACATGTCTGAACTTTTCTGACCTTGTGCTTTATTTAAGCACCTGCCTCTCCTGGTTTGTAATAAGACACTATCAGAGCTGCAGGAAGAACACATTGTAGAGATTTACCTTCTTGTTTCAGTATCCACTGCGTGTTCCTTCACTCAGTTTCTTCTGTCATTTAAGCATGTGGGGGCGATAGAAGTCTAATATGAAGAAAAATGACAGGAATTTACATATAGCAAAGCTTTGATATATATTTAAAGTGAACCTGCCACGGATCATATAATTGCATAAGGCATGAAATAAATGTATTTAACCACTTCACCCCAGGAAGGATTTACCCCCTTCCTGACCAGGCCATTTTTTGTGATACGGCACAGCGTCACTTTAACTGACAATTGTGCGGTCGTGCAATGCTTTACCAAAACAAAATTGATGTCCTTTTTCCCCACAAAAAGAGTGACAATTTTGAAAAAAAAAAAACAATATTTTTTACTTTTTACTATAATAAATATCTAAAAAATAACAACTAATTTCTTCATCAGTTTAGGCCAATATGTATTAATTTTTGGGAAAAAATCGCAATAAGCATATATTGAAAAACAGGAGAGGTCAAAATACAGCTAGCCCTTCGCTAAAGAAGACCTCACACCTGCGCCACAAATCAGTGTTTTTCCCTCTTGTGCAGGCAAAAACAGATAGTAACACTCCCGAAAAGAGTTGTATGAAATAAAAACTGCCGCTATATATAAATAACAAATGTAACCAAATCCTATATCAAAATACATAAAAAGACATGAAGAAGCATAGTAAACACCCAGTGCAATAGATCACAATTAGTCCAATGATCCACTGATGGACAATCAGATTGCAGAAAAAAAGTCCACAGATGACTTGCAACACTCTGAATGCTCCTTCCTTTAATCCAGGACGCATATGAATTACACAGGTTCTGAGGCTAATTTAATGCAGATAAGGCACCAATTGAGTTTAATTACCACCTTAATCAGCCACAGAACCTGTGCAATTAAGATGTGTCCAGGATTAAAGGAATGATGTGGCAACCCTATCCTTCACCACACCAAGTGTACAGGACAAATCCCACTCCCAGAGGACAAATCCTTCCCAGATGTAGGGGCCAGGCAATCTCATGCTTTGGCAAACGCACTTTTCAGTGTTTCCCAAACACAGCAGAAGACACGAATATCCCTCTAGTTCAGGGAGCACAATCCGATAATTCAAGTCCTTTACAATTAAGGAAATATCTGTGTGTCATCAGTGAGTTGCATCCCTGTTCACAGTTTCAGGTCCGATTTCAGTATGAATTTTTGGGTTGAATTCGGACCTGGAACGGACCAGAAGATGCACAGGACTCCTGTGCAATTCACACCGGAGCCACTCCGGAAATGTGTGAACCGGCTTCAGAGAGCCGGTCACAATCTCCTGGCATGCGAATTGGATGCGGAGAAATCCGCATCCAATTTGCAATAGTGAACCCAGCCAAAAGGTATTTAGCAGTTTATATTTACTAAAAGTCTTGCATTTCCATGTTCTGTGTACTGTGGGAGACCAGATATAGTGAATAAAGGGTCCTGGGTTTAGTAAAACTTTAAAACCGAAATATAGCCACAAATGAAAAAATAAAATCAGCACAAGGGACATTACTAACAGTAAGTAGAATGTGTCCCCTGTACTGTTGGCTCCTTTATTAGCTGAAATCCTCATTAGTTGATCAATCCCTGTCAAGAGTGTCCAAATATGCCTGCCCTTTCGCCAAGCTCCTCCATTCATAGCACCCTCCTAGATAGGTGCTAGAAGAGAGTATAATTTTTTTGGCCTGATTACCAGGAAGATGGTCAGTCAGTGCTCTCTGCCTACCAGGGAGCAGGATCCATTGGTTAGGTCTGCTCATTGTGCTCACGTGCAGCTCAGCTTGTCTGACTGTCCCCCACTGGTCCAATAGGGAGGCATATTGGACAGTGGGAGGGGACCTGGCAAGTGAGGGCACAGGCATTGTTACAGCCCTGGCTATTGGCATAGGAAAAGTGCTGCATTGCATGCTGGCATACTGCAGGGCCATCTTTAATGTTGATTGGACCCTGGGCAAACATTTTCTTGTACACCCCCTGCCCGGCTCTGAGACATACAGTAATAAGCAGCTAGACTCATAATGAGGTTACTGCAGCAAATCAGGCAGCGATTGTGATTGGTTGCCAGAGGTTACAGCATATCATTACTGCTCACTGACTGGTTACTAGAGGTTACAGCCCATCATTACCACTTACTGATTAATTGCTACAGGTTACAGCACATCATTTCTGCTTGCTGATTGGTTGCTAGAGGTTACTGCACATTACTGCTCACTGATTGGTGTCTAGGTTACAGAACATCATTAGCGCTCACTAATTGGTTGCTAGAGGCTACTGTAAATTCTTACCAATCACTGATTGGTAACTAGAGGTTACTGCACATCATTAGTTGAGGGGTACGCTATGTGCAACGTTTGGGGGTGCGCTACTTGCAGGGTTTAGGGGTGTGCTATGTACAGAGTGCAGGGGTGCGCCAGGTGCAGAGTGCAGGGGTGCGCCAGGCGCAGAGTGCAGGGGTGAGCCAGGCACAGAATGCAGGGGTGCGCAAGGCACAGAGTGCAGAGGTGCGCCAGATGCAAAGTGCAGGGGTGCGCAAGGCGCAGAGTGCAGGGATGCGCCTGGTGTAGAGTACAGGGGTGAGCCAGGTGCAGAGTGCAGGGGTGCGTCATGTGCAGAGTGTAGGGGTTTGCCAGGCGCAGAGTGCAGGACTCTTCTCCCCCCTGATTTCAGAGTTCCACTCTTCCTCTCCCCCCCAAGTACCAGGCTCTCCTCCCACTACATTCCCGATTCCAGTACAAGGTTTCACAAATCCTACTCACAGCATGTCCGATGTGAGGTCTGTGCAGCTTGCATGTTGCAAAAGCAGCTTCCCCTGTGCAGATTCCCCGCCCCTTCCTCCCCTGCTCTCGATAGGATCAGTCTCATCAGAGTATACCCGAGGAATCCGAGTGGCCGCTGGGGAAGGAGCGCTGTCACTTGTAAATACAGAAGCACTGCTTCTGTATTTACAAGTGACAGTGGGCGAGCAGTCAGCTTTCTACCAGCACCAGGTACAAAGTGCGGCTCAAGGGGCGGGCAACGCCAGGCCCCCGAACAATGACAGGGCCCTGGGCATATGCCCTGCATTAAAGACGGCCCAGGGATACTGTATAAATGCCAAGGGCACAAGTGCTCCGGAGTTGAGATGGAGAGCAGAGTCCACGGGGAAGGGGGCTGCCCCTCCTCCATGGAGGCGGTCGTGCGGCCTTGGGTGGTCGATCCAAGGGCTTGAAGTCAGAGAGAAGCTGAAGCCAGAGGTCCTGCAGAGCTGACTGGTAGGGGTGCACCTAGGGTTGGAATCTCATCCCTTTAAACACAAACACATATGAATTACACAGGTTCTGAGGCTAATTTAATGCAGATAAGCCACCAAGTGAGTTTAGTTACCACCTTAATCAGCCACAGAACCTGTGTAATTAATATGTGTTTGGATTTAAAGGGATGAGATGGCAACTCTAGGGACACCAGGAAGGATCTGATTCTGAGTACAGATATGAGTCTTTTGGCCTGTTCTGTGGGGGTCACCCCTTCAGTTAGAAGAGTCAGTGGACGGGTGTCAGTAAAAGGGATGCTAAAGGAGATGCTAGAGAGTATGCTGAAGATAAAGTAGTTTCATTAAGTCTGCTGCTAGTGAGAACAAGAAGACTTAATTCCTCCATACATGTGGTAGTATGGTTAAAGCAGTGTGACTGCTTCCACAAATCTTCTGGTGAGGCTAAGTGAGAGTTGTCCTTATCCATTGTGAATAGTTCAAGTTGGAGTATCCAATTAATCCCATCTACAGTATGTTCCAAAATAAAACACATAAACACAAATACCCTGGACTGGTTATTAACCACTTCCTTACTGGGCACTTAAACCCCCCTCCTGCCCAGACCAATTTTCAGGTTTCAGCGCTGTTGCATTTTGAATGACAATTGCGCGGTCGTGCGGCGTTGAAATTTTAGCAACGAGAAACAAACAAATACCGCGTTTTTTATTTTTGGCGTCTCCACTAGTTTATGGTGGTTTTCTTTCGAGATAAACACCCTTTTTTTCCTGTAGTTAAAATAAACCCATGTTGCGGCGTGCTGGCGCGTTAACAGTAAGTTTTACGTTGTCGCGACTTTGGACTTTTAACCAGACCCGTCCTCCCCCCAAATTCACGGGTCATTCCTTCACCAATTATTGGTCAGGTCCCATAAACACAAATACACAAAATAAAACCTTGTATGACATCTACCCTAATTAACCTATGAGGTTGAACTTGATAAGTGTTACCTA
>BLSH010345355.1:245582-256506 GCA_018402905.1 Glandirana rugosa | reverse complement strand
AAAAGCACCCCGCTACCTCCCGAATAGTGGCGCCAAAGCGCCGCTATAACCGCAGTAAAGCGCTGCTAAAACACTTTACCGCTACTGCCCCAGTGTGAAAGTGGCCTTAAAGTGGAAGTAAACCCTGATGGATTTTACTTCCTCTTCATTGCACTTAATTACCCTGCAATGTAAAAGCATAATAGGCTAGTATGCATCGCATACTAGCCTATTATGTGACACTTACCTGCATTGGAAGCCCACGCTGTCCCCGCAGTAGGAAGAGCCCATCTTCTGCCCCTCTTCCTTCTGGGGTCACGGACTCCGGCTCTGTGATTTGCATGCACATGGGAGCCGCCAAATGGGGCACACTGTCAGTGAAGGAATGGCACTGAGGCCATTTCTTCATTGCGCATGTTCCCGATGACATGGGCACATCACAGTACACCGTATATCTCCTAAACTTTGTAAGTTTAGGAGATATGCAGGGAACCTACAGGTAAACCTTATTATAGGCCTTATTATAGGCTTACCTGTAGGTTAAAGTGATTGTCACGGGTTGACAACCACTTGAAGGAGGGAAAATTTAACATTCATTTCAATTAAAGCAGTTATGTTTATGCTTATACATGGAGAAGTGGGCTTGTTGCCATAGAAACATTTGCAAAGGGGAGGAGTTAGCAAGATGACCACGACCATGTGGGGGCGCCAGAAGATTTTCTGCACCCAGGCGCCTGGGACCCTAGGATCGGCCCTGCTCGGGGGAAGTCCTGGAGGTGAGTATAGGAGGAGCTGACAAGGGAACTAGAGAGCTGGAGGTCTTAGGAGGAACAAAGAGAATGATTAGGTTGGTATTATGAGACTAGGTTAGTGATGTAGCTGGGGGCTGAGCTGTGGATGTCTTTGAACGTCTTGCACTCTGCAGAGTTGTGGCCGCAGCTCGGGCGGACTCAATCTCCACCGGCGATTGCTTGACAGAGAAGAAAAACGGGCAACTGCCGATGTAAACACGGCGGTTCCCTGGTCTGTCAGGCAGCATGTCAGAGATCTACTGATCCCTGTAGTAGAGAAAACAAGATGCTGGATGGGCGCACATCATGCAATGACCTTTATTGTGGAAAATCTGACAGCTATGATTAAGCGCCAGTGATTTGTTGTGAAACGCGTTAGCTTACCCTCCCCACTCCTGCTGTTCCTATTTTTGATGTTTTTATGTACGTTATGTACAGTTTGGACTTTTCCACAATAAAGGTGATTGCATGATGTGCGGCCCTCCAGCATCTTGTTTTCTTTACTTCAGCATGTAGAGCCGCACTTGCAGTGGAACCAGCAATCAAGGTATGTGAGAGTGGAGTGCTGCAACCTGGAGCAGTGTTCCTTTCTCTACTGATCCCTGTACTCGGGATCAGTTAGATCTCTGGTGCCCCTAACAGCCCAGCCCCCTCTCAGTTAGAACACCCAGGGAACACAGTTAACCCCTAGATCGCCCCCCCCAGGTTAACCCCTAGATCACCCCCCCCAGGTTAACCCCTTCACTGCCAATGACATTTATACAGTAATCAGTGGATATTTACATTGCTGATCGCTGTATAAATGTCATTGGTCCCGAAAAAGTGTCCCCATAAAAATCGCAGATCGCTGCCAATACTAGTAAAAAATTTTAAAAACGCCAGAAATTAATTCTCATGGTTTGTAAATGTGCCAACTTTTGCACAAACCAATCAATAAATGGCGATTGTGATTTTTTTTTTTTTTACCAAAAATATGGGGAAGAATATAGATCGGCCAAAACCGATGAATAAATTTTTTTTTTTTATTTATTTTTTTTTTGGAGATGTATTTTAGCAAAAAGTAAGAAATATTGTTTTTTTTTTTGCAAAATTGTCTCTCTTTTTATGTTTATAGTGGTGACCAGAAATGACGCAGAGGTGATCAAATACCGCCAAAAGGAAGCTCTATTTGTGGGAAAAAAAGGACGCAAATTTTGTTTGGGTACAGCGTCGCACGACCACACAATTGTCAGTTAAAACGACACAGTGCCGAATCGCAAAAAGTGCTCTGGTCCTAACATGGGCCGAAGTGTTTAAGGAGGGGCGTATTTTGGAGATGTTGCGGAGGTTGAGGTGGAAAGCTTTGAAAAGTGATTGGATGTGGGGCTGAAAGGAGAGAATGAAAAAAATAGGAAAACTCCATTTGTATTCCAGTAATCGATATAACATACAGTGTGTATATATATATTTGCTATACAAGCAACTGTGTTATGTAAGGGCTAGGTCCACCTTTTATACAATGTTACACCCATATGTGGGGTGCCAAGCTGTCCCCCATCCCCACCCTCTTTCAGCGACCATTTTCTTTTCTTGGGCATAATAATAATAATAATAATAATTAGCAGTGCATACCACCTGCACAACACCGCAACATGGTAGTATCAACCAGCCACAAAGAAGACAAGGCATTTTGCGGTGATCAACTGAGCAGGAGTTAAAGTTACTGATTCGCCCCACCCATAGCTCCAAAGACAACCATTTTCCACAAGTAGAGGGACATACATTAAAGAAGTACAGGAAGTACTTTCAACAGTCGCTGACGCTGAATGTGTCACCCAGGAAGCAGGCCCATTGTGTCAGTGCTGGCTTTGACTGATACAGCCTGATGATGATTTCCAGAATCCAGGGTGTTCAGATACACTGCATTGCTGACACCAATTTACACATACAGATGCTTACTGTTATGTAAGTGAGATATTGATTTTTTAACCCCTTCCTTACTGGGCACTTAAACCCCCCTCCTGCCCAGACCAATTTTTGGCTTTCAGCGCTGTCGCATTTTGAATGACAATTGCGCGGTCGTGCGACGTTGTACCCAAATAAAATTTGCGTCCTTTTTTCCCCACAAATAGAGCTTTCTTTTGGTGGTATTTGATCACCTCTGCGTCATTTCTGATCGCCGCTATAAACAGAAAATGAGCGACAATTTTGCAAAAAAGAACAATATTTTTTACTTATTGCTAAAGTACAAATCCATTAAAAAAAATATTCATCAGTTTAGGCCGATATATATTCTTCTACATATTTTTGGTAAAAAAAAATCGCAATCGGCGTATATTGATTGGTTTGCGCAAAAGTTATCGCATCTACAAACTGGGAATTGATTTATGGCGTTTTTATTATTTATTTTTTTTACTAGTAATGGCGGCGATCTGCGATTTTTAGCGGGACTGCGATATTGCTGCAGAAATGTCGGACATTTTTTACACATTTTTGGGACCAATTACATTTATTCAGCGATCAGAAATTTAAATATCCACTGATTACTGTGTAAATGTCATTGGCAGTGAAGGGGTTAACCAGCAGGGGGCAGTGAAGGGGTTAACAAATGTTCCCTGGGTGTGTTCTAACTGTGGGGGGGATGGGCTGGCCAGGACATAACAGATCTAACTGATCCCAGTGACAGGGATCAGTAGATCTGCTATGTCCCCTGTCACAGAACGGAGAACCGCCGTGTTTACAATGGCGGTTCCCCGTTCTGAGGCTCCCAAAAGAGATCGCCGGGTCTCAGGCGGACATCGAGTCCGCCCGATCCACGGGCACGCTCGCGCAGCGTGCGGCACGCGCGCCGCCGCTGCCTCCAGTGGACGCGCCAGGAGCGCGCACAGTGGACGACGTCCATGGACGTCGTCCGGGCATTTCAGATCCGCGCTGGAGCCGTACTTCGGCAATAGCGCGGATCTGAAGTGGTTAAAATTAAATATACCACTTTTAGGCCTCATACATACGGATGTGTATGAGGCGATAACTAGTGAAGAATATGAGGAAGAATATAAATCGTCCAAAACCGATGGAAAAAAAAATTTTTTATATTTTTTTTTTGGATTTGGATTTTAGCAAAAAGTAAGAAATTTGTTTTTTTTTGCAAAATTGTCGCTCTTCTTTTGTTTATAGCGGCGGACAGAAATGACACAGAGGTGATCAAATACCACCCAAAGAAAGCTCTATTTGTGGGAAAAAAAGGAAGCAAATTTTGTTTGGGTACAACGTCGCATGACCGCGCAATTGTCAGTTAAAGTGACGCAGTGCCGAATCGCAAAAAGTGCTCTGGTCCTAAAGTGGGAAATCCTTCCGGGGCTGAAGTGGTTAAAAATGTATCTCCATGTTATTCAATGGCCCCATACACACACTGACGCTGAGCCGGCAAAACGCTCACTAACACGCATTAGTGCCGTAGCGACATTAAGCAGCGTCTTTAGCGCCGGCGGTTTCAGGTCCAAAAATAGCAGAGGGATGTCTTTTCAAACGAAACGTGGCATATTGCTGACATTCAATAACGACCATTAACGCCAATGCAAAACGCTGATGAAATTGCATTTTTAACACCGATTTTTCCCTGGCTTCGGTCCCGACATTACAGCTAGTTTTTTCAATATGCTCGTGTGTATGAGGCCTAATACATCGCTGCACCTTGCTTGGGTTTATCTGTTTTGGCAACATGCTCTTAAAACTAGAAGCGCGCATAGCTGTGTGCTCCTAGTTGGAAAAACACTACATAGCTTAATGTGATACTAAACACACACTGTTTAATTGACATTCTTCCTTCTCTTTCTGTATATGGATGATGACAATATAATTATTTTAATAAAAAAAAAAATAAAACAAGTACTTTCTTTCCTAATCAATATACAGCTGTCACATGACCCAGATCTTTCCTTTTTTTCCTAGCCTGTCTGCAGGGAAACAGTGGCAGGAGGAGCTTCCAGTCCTCTGCTGCTGGTCAAATGTTCAAAATTAAAATAAAACAGCCTTTGGAATATAGAGTAAAATTAATATCAATAAACTGTTTTAAATCATCATTCATATATGTATTTGTAATCAAATTTTTATTATTTATTAGCAATAACATGGTGTGGGCTGATTTCTGCCAGCCTCCAGCCTGTGCCTTAAGCCTCGTACCCACGGTTTGATTGTCGTACGGCCGCGCTTCTGATTTTTGTCAAAAGCGTGTGTCCATGATTTTGTAAAGCATATTGACTATCCGAAAATTTTCGTTCGACCGAACTCAGCGTCAGAAGTGACCTCATGTTTTGCATATTTTTTAGCATGCGTAGTCTCGGTCGTAATAATTTTTTTTCGTACGAAAATCGGATGTGGCGTTGTCGTACGACCAAAATTGACTAGTTTGCACATCCAGCTTTTGTCTGACGAAACATGTCAATCGGCTGTCGAAAGGAGCATACTAACGGAAAGAATTTCGCACGACAAGCTGTCAAATGACAATTCCCGTCCGAATTTCACATTGTGTGTACGGGTCTTTAGAATAACAGGGAGGTGAAGCCTCCTTAATCTACATGTAATATCCTGCTCCCATTGTGTTTAGCTGGTTAGAGGGCATGGAGGGGGAGGGAGGGAGTGGGCTGTCATTTGCCACTGTGTATACATCCACATGTGTGACTCTATAGTCACATGGGCTGCTCAGATATAATAGGGAGGAAATGCTCAGTATAGAAACTCACTGAAAACTGAGCATGTGCAAAGCTGCCAACACTGCTCTGCAAAATCCCTAGATGAATTGGGGATTTGGACAGAAGGGGGAGATAGAGAGCATCAAGATCAACCATTTTTTTTGCAGAATACAGAAATGGAATCTCACAGTGAGTATGAACAGCGTGTAATACAGCATTTATTCATAGTTTTTTAAGATGTGGGTTTAGTGACACTTTAACAGCCTCTTGGCACTGGACACCATGCCTGATCCCAATACTCCACAGACAGCAGGAATCTAGGTGTTAATTAGACTTGAGCACTTCACTAAAACATTTTAGTATTCATAAGTTGGCCATGGATTCAAGTGATCCCACTTTTTTGTACTGAAAAACAGTTACTATTATTTTTTTGCTCCCACTTTAGCAGATAATAGCGCTCAAATGCTGAATCCTTTATAATATGTTTCTATCTGTTTTTAAGGACACTTGTATGGATTATCGTTTTCAAAACGCTCGTTGTATTTCAAGGTCAATTCCTTTTAAGCCAATTATTCAAAAAAATTGAATCACCACCACCAGAGACCTTCAGAAATGGATTGAATCCTGGCAGGGAATGACAATCTAACCACAATGATCAACAATAATACACCTGCTAATTATCTTAAATACTAGTGATTGCTGGAGCCTTGCTGCAGTCTCCAGATAATGACCAGGGATGTCAATCTTCACACTGCCTATTGTGATTGCAAGTAGCATAATAGCGATAAGTGAGAGCACAGCAGTAGCCTAACAGAAAGCATGTACATAAAAGAAACATTATATCTTATTATTGTGAAAATAGCTAGCTAACCAACATAAACAAAGGTATGATTTGTTTTATGCTAATTACTTCTAGCTTTCTATCTATTTTTTTAATCAATCTACATTCCAATTTAGTTTTCATATATTCCAAATAAAGTTGTCAGCCTGACTGTCATCTCATGTCTATGGGCAGCTGTAGAAATAAGATTAGAAAAGACACATTTTATATTTGTTTTTTTCTGATGTGTGCTGCCAGTTTCTCATATTTTAAATGATGTCTGCAGTATCTGAAATTTCTTAGCATGTTCGATCGTTACTTCAGACATCCTTCTTAGACCAAGGTCATATTGTGGTTGTCCACAAATCATATGTATGCAGAATCTGGAGTGGAGAGTCTAAATCCCCTGGAGCTGGCAATGAGCCTTGAGTTCAGAGGAGCTTGTAATCCATTTTTATTTCCTGCAATTAATAAATTACCTTACACTATGATATTACATTTTTAAGAGGAAACTACAATAGTTGGGTCAATTTTATTTTTTAAGGTTTACAAGTTTATACATTGATGTTTTATATAATTTGTATTATAATTATAATATCTTTTTAATAATAAAGTCCTTATTTTACAACACAAATAATAAAGACTTGCTATGTAGAGTTGAGCGGACACCTGGATGTTCGAGTTCGTCGGGTTTGGTCAAACCTCGTGAAACAGTTCGGGTTCGGCACCGAACTCGATCCGAACTCGACCCCGGACACCGAACCCCATTGAAGTCAACCCGAACTTTTGGGTACAAAAATGGCTGTAAAAAGGTCATGGAAAGGGCTAGAAGGCTGCAAAAGGAAGCAAAATGGGGGTAAGAGTAGGACAAGTGCCCTGCAAACAAATGTGGATAGGGAAATAACTTAAAATCACATAAAAAAAAGAAAAATCGGAGGAGGAGGTGGATGTGGAGTAGGAGCCTAGAGGTTGACTAGGCCGTGACCGTAGCAGAGTAGGTGGAAGTGGCGGTGGTGGAGGAGAAGGAGGAGGAGGTAGCCAACACTGTTTTTTGTTTGTTTTTCTTTTTTAGATTTGGGGTGGCCCAAAAAATATTGAGACATATTCAAAAAAAAAAAAAAAGGATACCAATGGCTGTGTGAGGCCGGTCTAAATGTCTATTCTGCACAAGGTACAGACAAGTCTTGTGGGATCCATGCCTGGTTCATTTTAATAAAGGTTAGCTTGTCCACGTTGGCTGTGGACAGGCAGCTGCGCTTGTCTGTGATAACGTCCCCTGCCATACTAAACACACGTTCAGACAATACACTGGCTGCAGGGCAGGCCAGCACCTCCAAGGCATAAAGGGAAAGTTGAATGGGGCAGACCCATCAGTCAGTACGTATAGGCGTGTGCACACATACTGTTCCACCATGTTGCTGAAATGCTGCCTCCTGCTAAGACGTTGCCTATCAGCTGGTGGTGCTGTTTGTGGTGGCGTGCTGCTGAAAAAGCTTTTCCACATTTCAACCATGCTAACCCTGCCTTCTGAGGTGCAGGCGGTACCACAGCTGCATTGGTGACCTCTTCCTCCTCCTCCTCTGCCTTCGCCTTGTGCTTCCACTGAGCCCCTCGGTGTCATTTGGGAATGCCCTCAGCAGTGCGCCTACCAGAGTGCGCTTGTGGTCGTGCATCTTCCGATCACGCTCCAGTGAGGGAATTAAGGATGGCACGTTGTCCTTGTACCGGGAATCCAGCGTCATCTGCACTGGCCATGTTGTTGGAGTACTCGAAACACCGCAATATGGTACACAGGTCTCGCATGGAGGCGCACTCATTAGTGGTGAAGTGGTACTGTTCCGCAGAGCGACTGACCCGTGCGCGCTGCAGCTGAAACTCCACTATTGCCTGCTGCTGCTTGCTGTCTCTCCAGTATGTGCAAGGTGGAGTTCCACTTTGTGGGCACGTCACGTAGGAGGCGGTGAGCGGGAAGACCAAAGTTCCGCTGCAGAGCAGACAGGCGAGCGGCATGCAGGGTGAGAACGCCGAAAGCGCGCACAGACGGCCCGCACTTTCTGCAGCAGTTCTGACATATCTGGGTAGTTTTTTTAAATTTCTGCACCACCAAATTCAGCACATGCGCCAGGCAAGGGATGTGCGTCAAACCGGCTAGGCCCAGAGCTGCTACGAGATTTTGCCCATTATTACACACCACCAGGCCGGGCTTGAGGCCCAGTGGCAACAACCACTCATTGGTCTGTTGTTCAATGCCCGTCCACAGCTGCTGCGCAGTGTGGGGTTTATCCCCCAAACATATCAGTTTTAAAACAGCCTGCTGTCGTTTCCCCCTGGATGTGCTGAAGTTGGTGGTGAAGGTGTTACGCTGAGCGGATGAGTAGGTGGTCAAGGAGGAGGATGCCCAGTAGGAGGAGGAGGCAACAGGAGGCAAAGAGAAATGCCCTGCAATCCTCGGTGGGGGAAGGACATGCGCCAAACGGCTAGCCGCCTCAGGCCCACCCGCCACTACATTTGCCCAGTGTGCAGTTAGCGAGATATAGCGTCCCTGCCCGTGCTTACTGGTCCACGTATCAGTGGTTATGTGGACCTTGCCACAGATGGCGTTGGGCAGTGCACACTTGATCTCTTCCCCAACTTGTTTGTGCAGGGAAGGGATGGCTCGCCTGGAAAAGTAGTGGCAGCTGGGAACCACGCACTGTGGGACAGCCACCGCCATCAGTTTTTTAAAACTGTCACTGTCCACCAGACTGAATGACAGCATTTCAAAGGCCAGGAATTTTGAAATGCTGGCATTCAGGGCCAGGGATCGCGGGTGGGTAGGGGGGGTACTTCCTCTTTCTCTCCAGTGTTTGGGAGATGGAGAGCTGTAAGCTTCCATGGGACCGTGTGGAAATGCTTGGGGACGGTGGCGGACATGGTGGTGTTGCTGTCATATCGTCTGTTTGCTGGGTGGCAGGTGACACTGGCACTGTAGAGGTGGAGGAAGAGGCCGAGGCAGCAGCAGAAGAGGAAGCAGGAGGAGGCCGAGACCTTTCTTGGATTTCGAGGTACTTATTCATCTGCAGCAAGTGCTTTGCATTTAGATGCGTGGTCATGGAGGTTGTGCTCAGGTTTAGAACATTTGTGCCTCGCTTCAGCCTCTCATTGCACAGTGTGCAAACCACTTGTGTCTTGTAGTCAGCACATTGTCTGAAGAACTGTCACGCCGGGGAACACCTTTGAGCTGCCTTTGGTGTGCTAGGTCCCTGGGTGTGGTGGGTAGTAGCAGGCATACTGTCTAGGGGACGCTTGCTCTGCTTTTGCAAACTGCTTCCTCTTTTGCTGTGCTGGTGCCTCTGTGCGACCACCACCTCTTCCTCCAAACTGCACACGTCCCTCGCATGACCTTCATTCCATGTGGGGTCTAGGACCTCATCATCCTGCACTTCATCTTCCACCCACCCTTCACCACTGCCCTCCTTGTCAGTCTGCACACTGTAAAAAGCCCCAGCAGTTGGCACCTGTATTTCGTCATCATCATCACAGACGTGCTGCCGTGGGGTTTCCATGTTCTCATCCTGAACCACAAGTGGTTGGGCATCAGTGCCCTCAATGTCTTCCACTTCTGGGCCAGGGCTATGTGGATGGCCCACGGAAAGCACAGCAGCAGAGTCATCAAAAAGCATAAGAGACTGCTGCAGGACTTGGGTCTCTGGCTGCTTGGCTGATTTACAAGGGGCTGAGGTGAAAGACAGATGGCCATGGGGTTCAGGTGCCAACTCTGAGCTTTCATCAAGGGACCAGGTGGGAGACAATGTGAAGGAACTGGAGGCATTGTCAGCCACCCAATCTACTATCGCCTGTACTTGTTCTGGCCTCACCATTCGTTGAGCGGCATTTGGGCCTACCATATAACGTTGAAGGTTCTGTTGGCTACCTGAGGAATGTGTTTCACTTGTACGTGTATCAGGCACAGATTGACCACGTCCTCTCCTTGCAACAGGAGCTTCAGCAACACCACCAACACCAGCAGCACCACGACCACCACCACATCCCTTATTTGACGCTCTCCTCATTCTGGACACAAATGTACTATGTAGCACTATTTATTAATACAAAAAAAAAGAATAATAAATTATTATTCTTATTTTTTTTTAAAAAAAAGAAAATTGTAGATGCACTTTTTATTTTTGTGCAAGAAATGCACCGCTCACACCAGCAGCAGGAACCTCTCCCTACACCAGTATGAGATGATTTTAGAATGATAATCTGTCTTTCACAGCACCGACAAGAACCTGTCCCTACTGCAGTATGAGATGATTTTAGAACAATAATTTCCCCCTCACAGCACCAACAGGAACCTCTACCTAATGCAGTAGGAGATGGCTTTATAACGATAAACTCTCCCTCAGAGCACCAACAGGAACCTGGCCCTAATGCAGTAGTAGTTGTTTTTAGAACGATAAACTCTCCCTCAGAGCACCAACAGGAACCTGGCCCTAATGCAGTAGTGAATGGTTTTAGAACGATAATCTCTCCCTCAGAGAACCAACAGCAACCTGGCCCTAATGCAGTAGTAGTTGTTTTTAGAACGATAAACTCTCCCTCAGAGCACCAACAGGAACTGGTAGGTGATGACGTAATCCCGGTCCAAGGACAACCACGAGACTCCCTCTCAAATAGCAAGATTT
>BLSH010345355.1:219357-232976 GCA_018402905.1 Glandirana rugosa | reverse complement strand
TCAAATCATTGAATGTACTGGAGAATTGTCATACAAATGTTTTGTGTGAACATTCATTCGAAAATCTACTAGTGTATGGCCAGCTTTAAGTAACACCTATGGGAGTAGGGTTGCCACCCGAACACATATGAATTACACAAGTTCTGATTCTAATTTAATGCAGATAAGGCCCCAAGTGAGTTTAATTACCACCTTAATATGTGCTCAGTTTTAAAGGGATGAGGTGGCAACCCTATACAGGAGTATGTACAGATATAGAATAATTTCCTGATCTGAATGTTGCTGGTTGGATTAAAGGGACTGTAAAGTCTGAATTTTCTAATTCTATGCAATAAGATAAAAAGCCTTCTGTGTGCAGCTCCCCCCTTAGCCCCCCTAACATCCTCTCTGTCCAGCGATGTCCATGAGTGTCTCAGCAGTCCAAGATTCTCCCTCCTGATTGGCTGAGACACAGCAGCTGAGCCATTGGCTGAGACACAGCAGCGGAGTTATTGGCTTCCACTGCTGTCAATCAGGTCAGCTAGCCAATCACAAGAGATAGGGGCAGGGCCGGGGTGAAGCTCCATGTCTGAATGGACACAAGGGGCTTGGGTGCCCCCATAGCAAGCTGCTTGCTGTGGGGGCACTCAACAGGGGGGAGGGGCCAGGAGCACTAAAGAGGGACCCGAGAAGAGGAGGATCTGGGCTGCTCTGCGCAAATCCACTGCAACAGAGCAGGTAAGTATGACCTGTTTGTTATTTTCACTGGGGAAAAAAACGAAACTTTACAATCACTTTAACCACTTCAGCCCCGGAAGGATTTCACACTTTAGGACCAGAGCACTTTTTGCGATTCGGCACTGCGTCGCTTTAACTGACAATTGCGCGGCCGTGTGACGTTGTACCCAAACGGAATTTGCGTCCTTTTTTTCCCACAAATAAAGCTTTCTTTTGGTGGTATTTGGTCACCACTGCGTAATTTCTGATCACCGCTATAAACAAAAGAAAAGCAACAATTTTGCAAAAAAACCCAAATTTCTTACTTTTTGCTAAAATACCAATGGAAAAAAAAATATAAAAATTATTTTTTTTCAATGGTTTTGGCCGATTTTATATTCTTCCTCATATTTGTGATAAAAAAAATCGCAATCAGCGTTTATTGATTGATTTGCGCAAAAGTTGCCCCGTTTACGGATGATGAGAATTAATTTTTGGGGTTTTTATTTTTTATTTACTAGTAATGGCGGTGATCTGCGATTTGGGATCGGCAGACATGTTGGACCATTTTGACACTTTTTGGGGACCATTGGCATTTAAAAATGCACTGATTACTGTGTAAATGCCATTGGCAGTGAAGGGGTTAACCTGGGGGGCACTCTAAGGGTTAACTGTGTTCCCTGGGTGAGTTCTTACTGTATGGGGGCTGCTCTAGCAGGGGAAGGGGAGTGATCACAGCTTCCATATAGATCACAGCCCTTCCCCCCTCACAGAATGGAGAACCGTGTTTACATGCAAGGACCTCCGTTCTTTCACTCCGGGAGGGCATCGCGGGTTGCTGGCGGAGATCGAGTCCGCTGCACCCGCTCCCTGGCCCCCCCCGGAGTGCACGATCTTGCAGTCGCCGTCATATGACGGCGGTTTGCGATATCAAACCACCTTGTCACCGTCAACCTGCGGTTGGCGGTCGGCAAGTGGTTAAGGAAAATAGATCCTATATCTGTGACTCTCTCAGTTAAAGGCTAACATCTTTTGCACCATGTTACACATGTTACTCATATTTAAGGTGTCACATGTAACATGGTGCAAATGGGCCCTCCCCACCCTCAAACTGCCACTGTGGCAAACAGACTTGTAGTTCACCAATGAAAAAAAAAATACACACATTTTATCTTTCCTGTAAAAATGTGTGCATTTATATACAGTACTGCGCAAAAGTTTTAGGACGGTGTGAAGAAATGCTGTAAAGTAAGCAGGCTTTCAAAAATATATATTTTAATTGCATTAAGTTTCCTTGGCTGACCACTGCATCTATGGTCCTCAATGTTGCCCCATCAATGTGCAAGTATACCTAGAACAACTGATGTTGTTTTGAAGGCAAAGGGGGGCCACACCAAACATTCATTTGGTTTGAATCTTCTATTCATTTATATTCCAATTTGTTAATTGATAAAAATAAACTATTACACTTCTATTTCTGAAAACAATCTTGATTTACAGGATTTCTTCACACCTCCCTAATACCTTTGCACGGTAGTGTATATTTTGTAAAGGTGGACTCAGCCTTTAAAGAAAAAAAATCTACTAGAAGGTATTAAACCGGATGACAATTGAAATCAGCTTACAAAATATTGGGTAAGGATCCTTTCACACATACGGACCGTTCATTTCACAAGTTCAGTCATATCAAAACGGATAAAGTATTCATCAGTTTTTCATGCATTTTTTCATCTGTTTTTTATCAGTTTTTAAAGCGGAGTTCCACCCATTTTTTTAACATTGTCTGCCCTGCATGCTCTTATCTCCTAGTTTTCACAATGGCATTTTTTTTTTTTTTTTAATGCTTGCAAATACCTTTATTTTGGAGTTATTTGTGACTTCCGCCCCTTCCTAGCCTAGGCGATTACGTCACTAGGCGATTTGCAAGGGTTCCTGGGATAGCAGCATCATGTATCCCAGCAGTCTTTGCGAATCGCCTACTGACGAAATCTCGCGGTATTTACAGACAGTAAATGACGCGAACGTGTCTGATTGACAGGTTGCTATAGCAATGGGGCGGGACCTTCCGCCGACGCCGACATTGCTATGGCAACCTGTTAGGAAGACGGAGAGCCGTGCAGTGGCATTACTGCGCATGCGCGAAAATGTGAGGAAATCCCGGAAACGAAGACAGGAGGGCTTTGGATGCCCACAGCTAAAATGGAACCTGCCTGCTTCCGAGATCAGTAAGTAAAAAACTATTTTTAAAGAAAGTAAAATTACAACACATATGACATGTTGTAATTGTTAATGTACGTGTTAGGACCAATGCAGAGCAGTTTTTAAAGAAAAAATGTTTAGGGGACTGGAACTCCGCTTTAACTAGTTTTTTTTACATCCACTACCAATGCAAAAACGGATAAAAAACTGACCATTCATCAGTTTACATCCGTTTTTCATCCGATCAGTTTTTTTAATGGATAAAAATAGGGCTTTCATCCTTTCAAAAAAACGGATGTTGACGGAAGCGGATGAAAATGGATGGAAATAGATGCTCATCCGTTGTCATCCGTTTTTCCATAGAGATGCATTGATGTCCATTTTTCATCCATCCGTTGAGGGATGAAAAACGGACAAACAGTCCGTATGTGTGAAAGGGGCCTAAGTTCTGAGTTTCAAAAGTGCTAATGATGCTGGGCATATAAGATCTCATGTACACAGAGCTAAAACATGTCACTCTTACAGACATTGAGCATATTTTTCAGCCTGTAAATGAACCTCTATGTAAATCTGTGTCCATGCACACATAGGATTGTACAGGCATATAAGAAGAGGAGCGTTTACAGCCAGGAAAAAAAAAAATCCACCAAAGACGCGTTCAGGAGAGGAGATGAAGAGCAGGAAAAACACAGAACGCGCCTAAATGTGTCTAGTGTTTGAGTGTTAATGCATTCCAATGGCCAGAATAAATGAATACTCTGACCAATAGAATCCATTAGCGCTCAAACACTCGCTGTGCCTAAACGTGTGCAATACGCATCTTTTTTCTGCATTTTATTTTTTATGCAGCTTTTTCCTGCCAGGAGTATTGGTGTCCAGAGGGGCTTAAACAGATGCCCTGTGTGCATGAAGAATTACAGCTCCCAGCAGATGCATTCTGGTCTAAAATCTGAATGGATTGGAGGCTGAACCACTGGCGCTCCAAACTGCATTGTGCAAAATGGCTGTTGGTCATTTGGATCTGGAAAACATGCAGAAAAATAACTTTGTTGGACATAAATAGTTTTTTTTAGCCCACAATCTTGAAGATCATTGCTTGAAGAACCAGACCAGGTTAAATGGTCCTTTCCATGTAATATTTATTAGCGATCCAGTTCTCTTTTAAGCGCACAGCATAAGCCTTTCAAGGAAAATAACTGATAATATAATAGGGCTGGGCTCCATTCCCCTGATTAGGATATTAGCATAACTAATAGCATCCTGTCATCCAGACTGCCAAAACATCTATCAAATAAAGGCTTTATCCATCCAGTTCTCTTTGTAAATGTAAGTCGCACTCTCCCACTAATCTGGTAATTACTATCCTCACAATGACTTGTGTAAACTGACACTGCTTCACCTGCTGGAAGGAGAGCATTCCCAGAGGATGGCATGTGTTCAGAGCAGGTGGGTGGCTTGCAATAAATGTGATGGAGAATCCAGAAAAAGAGCAATATTCTTATAATGGTAAAGTATGTAATAGCAAAACAGGATTTCAAGCTGAAATCCAGATGCTCAGGTCATGGATATGTATGGAATACATATAAGAGAGCTGTTTTACCTTCAGACGGATTTGCATTTCTGTCCATTAACTCCTGAGATTTGCACAACTCTGCCACACAGCACAGCCAAGAAGATAACACCGCTTTCTCCATGAAATATGGTTAATAAATAACTTATAGTTAAGAAATACAGCGATGTCTTCTTTACAGTCCCAGTAATCTGGCTGGACAGTATAAGAGCTGCAGCAAACTGATGAAGTCATCCTTCTGCTCACTCTGCTCTCTCCCCTTATTAGCATGTTCTTTGTCAACACATTTGCATGCAGAACACAAGGTTGGCTCCCATTCCTCCATATATTAGTGCTGCCATATAGGGGAGGTCAGATGTAGGTGTTTACACCATCTGCACCAAAATAAATAAATAAATGTTATGATTTATTAATTAATACAGAGCTGAATTATAATAAAATGAAAGAATATCAGGAATGTAGCATTTTATTAAAACAATTCAAAATTTTCAATTTTTTTCCCTTCTATTGGTTGAACTGGATGGACTTGTGTATTTTTTCCTGTTCAACATTTTTTCAAGGTGAACAGAAAGCATAAACATAAATTACAATCAGCGAAAGATAGTAATAGCGCGTGGAAAGGTATCATTGACAAATCTGTAGAAAACCAGTGTATATTGTTAGCCATTCCAGGGCTGAGTAGAAGGTGCAGAGTATTATCCAGCACTCTCGGGCACCCCATCTGGGAGCAAACTGTGCCATGAGGGGAAGACAATATATCTAGTCGTCGAATATGTATTTGAAATTGGAATGAAAGAAACAATATATTGCAGCATAGGAAAGGGAGTAGTACTGACAGAGTTTTTGTAACAAAGCAGGTGTAATGTGTCATTAATTAACAATCAGAAAAGAACTCAGTAGGCCAAGTGGCCAGTTAATGGAAATCAAGGACGAATGGCCCTCTTAAGTTACATCGGGTAGAGTGAGTATGGTATATGCCTAGAACACATTTTTTGCAGGGGTGGGAAATTTGGAAGGAAGGGACAGGGGGGGAGAGGAGGGGTTCAGCCTAGCCCCTCCGGGTCATGCACAACCATTCATTTTGGGAATAGCAGTAATGCTCCCTGGTAAAGGAGAGCAGCAACGAGCGCAAGATATCTGGGAGACTGTAGTCTATGACAGATGGTGCAGGCATGTATAGAGAAAGCTTATAGAAGATTCTGAGCAGGACTTGTGTCTTTTTTCAACCAGACTAACTAGGTAACAATGTAAAATAAAACCAATATGCACTCACTTGATAAAAGAAATTATTTAGGTTCATCAACAGTCATGTGTTTAGCTGCAGAGCTTGTCAGGGAAGCTTGCTGGCATGGATGCAATTATTCCTTGGAGCTGCTGTATAATAGTGCAAAATTTTGCAGGAAAGCATTGCCAGGCAATGCCGAGATGCAGGAAGTTGCTGGGTATGTAGAACGCTGTAGAACCAGTGTGGAACACACAGCTGGAACAGGAAGTAACATGGCATCAGGAGGACACTGAAGCAGGATGACGTCACATTGGTGGGCATGGCTACGCATTTCAGGGCATTAAGATGCACCCCTTTATCAAGCCGCTAAAATAAATGTAAAATAAAATGATGCTGTTAAAGTGGAACTAAAAGTGTTAATACCAACCTTTCCAATGGTCCTGACATCTTCTGTGTCCAAGTATTTGGCCAACTTCATTGGCCGGCATGACAGCACGAAATGACATCACTCTTGTGCATGCACAGGAGTGACTCATCTCGGCTTACAGGGATCGGCTCAGACCTGTAAGCTGAGCTGCTTAGCGGAGAAGACAGGTAGGGAATTTTATTGCACAAGATATTGTATGTCTCTTCTGCAATACAGCCTTTTTGCTCGTTGTTTGTTACAGCGGAAATTCATTTCCACTTTGAAGTGGACCTATCAGTAGCTTTACAACTCTGAAAGAGTACATTCCTTCCATGCCACAAGATACAGCAATGGTATGATAAAAGGTTTCCATGTTTCTCATCTCAGAAGGTTGGAAGGTATGAACTCATATGTCTGCTCTAGGCTGTGGCCTAATCACAAACCCAGCTCTTTTTATCCATGGTTCTAAAACGAGGACTAAACCCATTGTTTTCTGGACCTGAGGGCAAAAAATACCACCTACATTACATATTTATTTTAATCTGGGACTATTAAGAGACTAAAAATGTGCTGTGCAGCAAATGAACCAGTGGGCTGAGCCATTAATCTTCATTTTACCATGATAGGAAAATAATTTATACATTTACAGCTTCAGTTGTGTTCTCCGGTCTGAATAAATAGTCTGTGTTCCCAGCACCCAGTGTGCGGGAGATGTTTCACCATGCTTGGTGGTAATTGTAATGTAATTGAAATGTTATGATGGATGCACTGGATAACTCATTGTGATTTACGGCGAATGAAATGTTTTCTTACTTAATTTTCATTACCTGATATTATGTCACAGGATGAGACATCTGCTGGCCATGGTGACATGGGAACCCGATTGCCAGGAAATGCTGCCTTCTAATAAAGATTATAGAGAAAAAATATATTTAGTAATGGCATTGTTTCACAAGCAGGCATACAACCACTGTAACTTAGAGAGTTTAATAAAATAGCTATTGGGATGTGTTGGTATGTTTCACTTTCATATTCCTCTTTGGGGCTAAATTACTATATATTATTTTATTTTAACCTCAAAGCATTTTTATTGTAAGTATACACCCGGGCAAACAAAAAAAAAGTCATATTCAGCACATCCCTGATATACTATCTATCCCTTTAGAAATGCAGCAAGTAAAGAAAAACACTTGTTGATCTTGCCAGAAATCCAATCAGCTTCTAACTTCATATTTGAGATTATAACACTGTCTGTGTTTTTTTATATTTGGATAGAGTGATGAGCCACAGGTTTTTATTGCTGTCTGTGTCCCTTTTAGGGGTATTCACTCTACATAATTGTCCTGATCACCAATGTCATGGAGAATGAGGTGAGGGTAAATCCAAAATTTTTAGTTGATACCAGAAAAATGGAAATCTTCCAATAGAGACACTCAGGGGCGTTGCTAGGTCTACAAAAGATCTGGGGCTAGAGCCCATAACAGCAAAGTAAAGAGAGTCATACACTTGGGCAGCCATACAGATGTATATAATAAACGTGTGTGTGCAGGGGCGTTGCTAGGTCTACAAAAGATCTGGGGCTAGAGCCCATAACAGCAAAGTAAAGAGAGTCACTTGGGCAGCCAGATATATATAATAAACATGTGTGTGTGTGTGTGTGTGTGTGTGTGTGTGTATATATATATATATATATATATATATATATATATATACACACACAGTATCTCACAAAAGTGAGTACACCCCTCACATTTTTGTAAATATTTTATTATATCTTTTCATGTGACAACACTGAAGAAATGACACTTTGCTACAATGTAAAGTAGTGAGTGTACAACTTGTATAACAGTGTAAATTTGCTGTCCCCTCAAAATAACTCAACACACAGCCATTAAGGTCTAAACTGTTGGCAACAAAAGTGAATACACCCCTAAATGAAAATGTCCAAATTGGGCCCAATTACACATTTTCCCTTCCCGGTGTCATACTGGTCACTGGAAGTTCAACATGGCACTTCATGGCAAAGAACTCTCTGAGGATTTGATAAAAGAATTGTTGCTCTACATAAAGATGTCCTAGGCTATAAGATGATTGCCAAGACCCTGAAACTGAGCTGCAGCACGGTGGCCAAGACCATACAGTGGTTTAACAGGACAGGTTCCACTCAGAACAGGCCGTGCCATGGTCGACCATAGAAATTGAGTGCACACGCTCAACGTCATATCCAGAGGTTGTCTTTTGGAAATAGACGTATGAGTGCTGCCAGCATTGCTGTGAATATTTACAAAAATGTGAATGGTGTACTCACTTTTGTGAGATACTGTGTGTATATATATATATATATATATATATATATATATATATATATATATATATACAATATCCTTGCACATCTGAGTATGGATCCCCTCTTCTCTCCTCACTTTCTGGTCTCACTGGCTTTGCTGCGGCACGGAACTGTATACCCCCATATACCAGGCTCTATGCCCCCCATATACCAGACTGTATACCCCCATATACCAGGCTCTATGTCCTCCATATACCAGACTATATACCCCCATATACCAGGTTCTATGTCCATCATATACCGGACTATATACCCCCATATACCAGGCTCTATGTCCTCCATATACCAGACTGTATACCCCCATATACCAGACTGTATACCCCCATATACCAGGCTTTGTGCCGTCCCATATACCAGACTGTATACCCCCATATACAAGGCTCTATGTCCTCCATATACCAGACTGTATACCCCCATATACCAGGTTCAATGTCCTCCATATACCAAACTGTATACCCCCAGATACCAGGCTCTATGTCCTCCATATATCAGACTGTTTACCCCCATATACCAGGCTCTGTGTCCTCCATATACCCAGATGTATACCCCCATATACCAGGTTCTATGACCCCCATATACTAGGCTGTATACTCCCATATACCAAGCTCTATGACCCCTATATACCCCACTGTATACTCCCATATACCAGTCTCCATGACCCCCCCCCAATATACTAGTCTGTATACTCCCATATACCAGGCTCTATGACCCCCCATATACTAGGCTATATACTCCCATATACAGGCTCTATGACCCCCCCATATACTAGGCTGTATACTCCCATATGCCAGGCTCTATGTCCCCCATATACTAGGCTGTATACTCCCATATACCAGGCTCTATGACCCCCCCCCCATATACTAGGCTGTATTCTCCCATATATCAGGCACTATGACCCCTATATACCAGACTGTATACTCTCATATACCAGGTTCTATGCCCCCATATACCAGGCTCTATGCCCCCCCATACATCAGACTGCATTCCCCCCATACATCAGGCAATACAGTCAGGTCCATAAATATTGGGACATTGATACAATTCTAATCTTTTTGGCTCTATACACCACCACAATAGATTTGAAATGAAACGAACAAGATGTGCTTTAACTGCAGACTTTCAGCTTTAATTTGAGGGTATTTACATCCAAATCAGGTGAATGGTGTAGGAATTACAACAGTTTGTATATGTGCTTCCAACTTTTTAAGGGACCAAAAGTAATGGGACAGATTAACAACCATAAATCAAACTTTCACTTTTTAATACGTGAAATCAAGTGCAGCGCTAAAAATTACTTGCTAGCATAAACATTTTGGACACTTTATAGCACTTTATTTCACCTATTTTATTTTATAATTTTATTGAATTTTTATATTATGTATTTAAATTGTGATGTTTATGCTAACAAGTAATTTTTAGCGCTGCACTTGATTTCACGTTAACATACACAATACTGGTTATTATTGTCGTGCTGGCTGCTTACCATTTAATTTCCTTGGTAGCACAGTATTTTTACCCCTGTATATCTATCCTTTCACTTTTTAATACTTGGTTGCAAATCCTTTGCAGTCAATTACAGCCTGAAGTCTGGAATGCATAGACATCACCAGACGCTGTGTTTCATCCCTGATGATACTCTGCCAGACCTCTACTGCAACTGTCTTCAGTTCCTGCTTGTTCTTGAGCCATTTTCCCTTCAGTTTTGTCTTCAGCAAGTGAAATGCATGCTCAATCAGATTCAGGTCAGGTAATTGACTTGGCCATTGCATAACATTCACTTAAAAAACTCTTTGGTTGCTTTCGCAGTATGCTTCGGGTCATTGTCCATCTGCACTGTGAAGCGCCGTCTAATGAGTTCTGAAGCATTTGGCTGAATATGAGCAGATAATATTGCCCGAAACACTTCAGAATTCATCCTGCTGCTTTTGTCAGCAGTCACATCATCAATAAATACAAGAGAACCAGTTCCATTGGCAGCCATACATGCCACGCCATGACACTACCACCACCATGCTTCACTTTCCTTCTCCATACTCTTCTCTTCCCATCACTCTGGTACAAGTTGATCTTGGTCTCATCTGTCCATAGGATATTGTTCCAGAACTGTGAAGGCTTTTTTAGATGTTGTTTGGCAAACTCTAATCTGGCCTTCCTGTTTTTGAGGCTCACCAATGGTTTACATCTTGTGGTGAACCCTCTGTATTTACTCTGGTGAAGTCTTCTCTTGATTGTTGACTTTGACACACATACACCTACCTCCTGGAGAGTGTTCTTGATCTGGCCAACTGTTGTGAAGGGTGTTTTCTTCACCAGGGAAAGAATTCTTCGGTCATCTACCACAGTTGTTTTCCGTGGTCTTCCGGGTCCTTTTGGTGTTGCTGAGCTCACCGGTGCGTCCTTTCTTTTTAAGGATGTTCCAAACAGTTGATTTGGCCACACCTAATGTTTTTGCTATCTCTCTGATGGGATTGTTTTGTTTTTTCAGCCTAATGATGGCTTGCTTCACTGATAGTGACAGCTCTTTGAATCTCATTTTGAGCGTTGACAGCAACAGATTCCAAATGTAAATAGCACACTTGAAATGAACTCTGGACCTTTTATCTGCACCTTATAAATGGTATAATGAGGGAATAACATACACCTGGCCATGGAACAGCTGAGCAGCCAATTGTCCCATTACTTTTGGTCCCTTAAAAAGTGGGAGGCGCATATACAAACCGTTGTAATTCCTACACCGTTCACCTGATTTGGATGTAAATACCCTCAAATTAAAGCTGAAAGTCTGCAGTTAAAGCACATCTTGTTCGTTTCATTTCAAATCCATTGTGGTGGTGTATAGAGCCAAAAAGATTAGAATTGTGTCGATGTCCCAATATTTATGGACCTGACTGTATATCCCCCATTACAGGCAGCGCAGCATGTCCCCCCATATATCAGGCTGCACCCCCCCCATTAACCATGTTCCCTGTATGGAGCAGGGGTGGGCACTCACCCGGTCTCAGGGCTGGGTAAAGGCTCCATTAGTCAGATGAAGCCACTTCCTCTCCATGCAGTGCATATCCCGGGAGGTGGGCATGGCTGGCACACACACACACACACATAGGGCGGGGCAAGGAACCCTGCGGATCTCACTTTGCCTGACACACAGACAGGCTGAGAAGGGAATAGAGGGGACGAGCAAGAGATGCAGGGCAGGTAGTCAATATGCCTGCACTAGCAGGTCCCGACCACACTGACTAGCACAGCCAAGTGCTGGAGCCTGTCTGGATTTGCAGCAGCTGGCGGGACCGTATCCAGGACAGGTGGGAAGTATGGAATGCCCAGCAAGTGGAGGCGGGGGTGGAGCCAGCGCTACCGCGGTTTAGTCTGCCCCTGTCCCTTGCATTCCGGACCTGGACATACCTGCTAATTGCGGGTCTGCATCCACCCGATAAGAGACTTGGGGCTATGGGCCACAGAGTCGGGGCTATAGCCCCAATAGCCATCCCCTAGTGATGCCCCTGGAGACACTTATTCTAGGTACAACTGTATAAGAGGGTATTTCCCTAACATTGGATGGATCTCACTTCCTATAAGTCTACAAGACAGGAAGTGAAGAGAAGTATCCTTGAGACCAGTGCCGGCTGGTGAAGTTTTAAGATGGTGGGGTGCCAGACCCAGCCCTTCCTTTTTGCCCCATCCCACTTCTTAGAAGCCACACCCCTTATAGGCTCCACCCACTCTGTACACAATGTACAGTATAACTCAGCTGTCAGTCTTAATTCTCAATAAAATATTGCTGGCTCATTCATCCATTAAATCCCAAAGGTAAAGAATTACATTAGCTGTGAGGTCTGCACAGGAACTGAGCACAGACTGGTATTATGGGGGTTTTCATGTATGTGCTATGCCATCAAGCTCCATCCTAATTCCTTATTTTATAGTAGTAACGCTGGAAATCCTCCACTAACCCCTGACACAAGGTGAGCCATAGAAATGTCCCTGGTTTTTGGAACTGACCAGCTTCCCTAACATAAATCTTCATTATCTGTGAAAAAAGTTCAAAATGTAATTATAAAATCAAGCGATTTGAGATGGCATTCATTGGAAAGCAGTTATTGTAGAGAAATTGTCATGAGTAGACATTCCTCTTGTTCTGATGTTTGATGCTGAGATACACAGAGGCTGAGCACAGGCAGCTTCCACCAACACAACAACTCCACTCCTGGTGACTTCTTGGTCCCTGCATTGTAAGTCATGAATCATTACCAACAATGCACTGAATGCAGGGATGAAGAAGTCACCAGGAGAGGAGTTGTTGCTGTTTTGGTTGAAGCTGCCTGTTAAACAGTAAAGTATGAAGAGCTGAGGGTGTGTGGTGCTGCTGAGCTCTGTGGTCCCCCAATGTCAGCAGACTAATTTCAGATCAATTACTGCCTGTGTATCCCTGAGAACTCACTGTGACTTACATGCCGGCTCAGAGTTCTTATCCTACTGCTGAGCTTTGGAAGGGACCTGTGTCAGCCTTATGTGTTATCTATGGATGCAGACTAATCACTGCCTGTGTATTGCTGGGAGCTCCCTGTCATGTATGCCCAGAGATCTTACCTTGCAGACATTGCTCTGCTTGATCTTTCCCTCGATTCCTCATGTCCTCCTCCTCTGCTCTGTACAGGATGGTGGGCGGGGGAAGGGTCCCTGGTGGAGAGGGGAAACTCTGCTGGAGAGGTAGAGACTAAGTGTCGGAGTGCGACTTGTGGAGGGGGGGACCTGGCTAGACAGCAGGCTAGAATGTGTAACTCCAAGCAGAGAAGATCTTGGCTCCCCCCCAGGCAGAGATCAAATGGACTAGGCAGTTTAAGGTCTGCAGATTTAAGCGTCCCAAGAAGCTCCTATTCTCAGAATGGAATGTTGGAAAGCAGCCAATGAGGGTGGAGAATTCATTTTACTGTGTTCTAGATAAGGTTTTTTAATGAGATTTGGGACGTCTGCCCTGTTGCTAGGTAGATTACACTTCTCTTTCTTATATAATCTGTCTATTCCAGCAATTAGCAACAGCAGCACAGCTAGAGAGAAATTCCAAAGATTTTTTTTTCTTTGGAGTTTCTCTCTAGCTGTGCTGCTGTTGGTTAATAATTAGTGTTAATTTTTATTTCTTACTTATTTTTTTGGTGGGGCACTGCCCCAGCAGTCCTTA
>BLSH010345355.1:195791-219347 GCA_018402905.1 Glandirana rugosa | reverse complement strand
GGTGGAGAGGGGAAACTCTGCTGGAGAGGTAGAGACTAAGTGTCGGAGTGCGACTTGTGGAGGGGGGGACCTGGCTAGACAGCAGGCTAGAATGTGTAACTCCAAGCAGAGAAGATCTTGGCTCCCCCCCAGGCAGAGATCAAATGGACTAGGCAGTTTAAGGTCTGCAGATTTAAGCGTCCCAAGAAGCTCCTATTCTCAGAATGGAATGTTGGAAAGCAGCCAATGAGGGTGGAGAATTCATTTTACTGTGTTCTAGATAAGGTTTTTTAATGAGATTTGGGACGTCTGCCCTGTTGCTAGGTAGATTACACTTCTCTTTCTTATATAATCTGTCTATTCCAGCAATTAGCAACAGCAGCACAGCTAGAGAGAAATTCCAAAGATTTTTTTTTCTTTGGAGTTTCTCTCTAGCTGTGCTGCTGTTGGTTAATAATTATAGTTAATTTTTATTTTTATTTCTTACTTTTTTTTTGGTGGGGCACTGCCCCAAGTGCCCTTATGGATGAGCCTCCACTGCTTGAGACACATGTAGAGCTACCCCCCTAAGAGCTGCTTAGCAGGATGGGTCCTCTGTTCTTCGCCTTGACCTTCTCAAGAATCTCAGCCTCTCTGACACACTAGGATGAGTGTACAAACATACAGTATCACAGGAATTTACTGAAAGTAATACTTAGTACCCAAAATATTGGTAGCTAAGCAAGCATAAAATAAAATCATGGTAATAACACAATTGAGCTTTGATAAGTAAGCTGGGAATTTTTCTTTGTTGTTTTTTACATGCATCCCCCCTCCATGCGCTTCTTGCTGCAAAGGCCAGTTATAGGCTAGGGTGGTTGCCATTTATTTGTACAGATGGATAATTGGTGAGTAGGTGCACTGGATACCTTTACTGCCATTTGCTACTGCTGGGTGTCCAGTGTGTTCCTATATCTTTAACGAGGGGTGAGCTCCCTCCAGGCATACCTGCCCTTAATCTATCCTTTATTATATACAGTATGTGCTCCAACTTTGGAGACTGTCCAAATTTATAGTTAGGACTGCAGTACACTAGGGCGCCGTGAAATGGCCCTGCAGTTTACGCATATATTTTCAAATGTGTGCAAACTAAATCCCTGGTTTTAACATGAACTGTTAGACAGAACAATTTGGTTTGTTGCAGGCTGGTTGGTAAGCTGGGAATTTTTCTTTGTTGTTTTTTGTCATGTGTTACCCATCCATGTGCTCCTTGCTGCAAAAGCCAGTTATAGGTTGAGGTGTTTGCCATTTGTTTGTATTAAACACAAGTTAGCATGCAAACTGATTAACAGTAAGGACTAGACTAGTTCAGATCAGCCTAAACAGTAGCAAGGCCACCTCAAGAGCAGCAGTGAGCAGTAGTAAAGTTTAATCTGGCTAGTGCTAAAACTATACTGTCAGAACACATTTATGAAGGCGATGCTAGTTCTAGGCCGACTGGGAATGCAATGTCCACAAGAAAAAGAGAATAGTAGTGGAGGGAGCAGGGGAACTAAGAGGGCTTGCAGAATTATTATTATGGGAGGGGCAGTCCTTTGAGATGTTCTTCTGTCGGCTATCATTTGGGCTTTTTCGGTGTTGGTGCACTTAATGACAGTTACAGTTAACCTGCCTTTGGCACAGGTGCAAGGTAGGAGTGGTTCAGATGCAGTATGGGCTGGTATAATGCAGTATAGGTTTGAAGTAAATGCAGTATGGAGTGCGGTATGGGTGTAGTATGGATTAGGAATACTTTGTGTCCTGCTCTCAATGGTTTAGTCCCCACTATGAAAATAAGTAAATGTACAGCACGTGAGGCTGTGCACAAAAGTACCACTGATAGCCACCGGGGGAAAATTGAAGGGGACCGAAAAACAAGACATATATCTAAATTATTTTATTAATTGTAATTATGAATACAAAAATTCTTGAATAAAAGACAAAAAGGCATGTGACCTCCTACACCACATAAACACCATAAAAATGGTGTATAACAAATGTGTACAACAAAAGTGTGAATTGCGCAAACAAACACTGCAATAAGCTCAAAATCCAAAGAACAAAACAAAAAATAAACACCTAAAAGAGAGAGGTCCGGACGTCAACCCCTACTTCCATCCAACCCATCCATACCACACACCATCATGCATACAAGGACTCCAATAACTGGAATAATGTTTTCCAAAGCATGTGTGAAAATACTGGGGCAGATAAGCAGCAGAACTCAAACAACTGTAAATTATATTGGTGGTGCAATAAGGCTCAAATCCTGGGTATAATAAAGTTAAAATTGGTTAAAGTTCAAGGAGAAAACTGAAAATGGATGCATGCATCAATGTAAGTAGGAGCCAAACCATTAGTGCCAAGGCCGCTCAGTCCAGGCTGCTATGTAATCAACAGGGCAACAATGGCCGGTGGTTCTCTTCTATAGGACCAAAGATACATCAAAAACGCCAGGAAATGAAGTGAACAAAGTGACCTGTGCAATACTGATAATGAGGTAGTTCAATGTGCACATTTGTGGAGGCACAATAATATTGAAAATGATCCTAGGGAGGCTATATCGCCGGGTGGTCAACGTAACCTCAGTCAATGCAATCAATGTAAGGCAATTGGAACGATCTCACCCTTGTGTATATGCCTCTCCTTGAACGATCGTGTCCATAGACGTCTCCAACAATGGTACTTTGTAAACGCGGAGCCAACCGCTTGTGGTCTCACTGGCTATATGATGATCCGTTCGTGATCCAGGAAGAGACTCAATGCTGAGCTGTGGCGTGGGCCAAACGATCCTTCATGCCCCAATGAAAGGCAGGGTTAGACGAAGTAAGGACTGGCGCCAGACATGACGTCAACGTGTTTCGCTGGATAGACCAGCTTCTTCAGGACTAGCACCCCCTAGTGCTGGTGAAGTTTAAATACACCCCATGAGCCAATGCACAGCAGATTGCTAATGGGGGTGGGAATGTTCGCAACAGTCATTCACTCATATAGAACCACTTTCAGGTGATTGCATTAAAGATGTACAACCCAAAAAGGGGGGGGGAGGTGAGATTACTGGCAGGATCAAAAAAAAAATATATACATTTCATACGTTGTCAAGGAAACTTGTAAATTCAGTTCAGTATTCAGGCCTCTTGGCCGAAGTGCGCCAAATTTATAAATCCTTAATTTTAGTCCCAGATAGCTTGGAATCATGGCACATAAGATAGTGTTGCGCCAGGGGACTATTGGGGTCCTTGTTCTTAATACTGCAAAGATGTTCGCTCATTCAAATTCTCAATTGGCGCTTCGTCTTAGCCACGTAAATCAAATTGCAAGGACATGTCCACATGTAGATCACGCGTATTGTAGCACAATTTATAAGACCATGAATTTTATATGTCTGCTTACATTCTGCGTCCATGAACTGGTCAGTTCTTTCCACGAACTTACAGATTTGGCAGTGCCCACATGCGAACATGCCCCTGCTTCGTGGATAAGACGACAGCCAGGTGTCGTCCGAGGATGGTACATACTCCGATCTAGTCAAAAGGTCGGATACATTTGGGGCCCTCCTAGCTACCATGTGTGGATGGCTTCCTACAATTTTGGCCAGGATTGGACACTGAGTTAGTGATGGCCAATGCTTGGCCAAAATATCCCTTAATACAGGCCATTTTGTCCCAAATTCACTGATAAAACGCACTGGTTCCTTTCCCACCTCCGGTGTGGTAACTACCCTTTCACTCAGCAAATTTCTACGGTCAGTCTGCATGGCTCTTCTTTTAGCTTTCTTTAGAACTTTATGAGAGTATCCCCTCTCACGAAAATGGGAATACATTTCCAATGCTTTTTTTTTTGAACTCCTCATCTGTTGAAAAGTTCCTCCAAATCCGGAGGAACTGGCCAACAGGAATACCTAGTTTCAATCTATAGGGATGGAAGCTATCTGCCCTCAATAAAGTATTTGCGGCCGTTGGTTTGCGATAAGTGCTAGTTGTAATCCTACCATTACATTTAGATACCCGAAGATCAAGAAAGGGAATAGCAGAGACATCACAACTATACGTCAACTTAATGTTACGTGAGTTGGAATTCAATCCATCAATAAATGAGGATAGTTCATCTTGCGTACCTTTCCAAATCATTAGGACGTCGTCCACATAGCGGATCCATAGTTCCACATGTTCTTTGAAGGCTGCTTCCATGTACACGGTGGACTCCTCCCATAGGCCCAAATGCAGGCACGCATATGAGGGAGCCCACTATGCCCCCATAGAAGTGCCAGAGACCTGCTGGTAATATATTTCACCAAACTGAAAATAGTTATTATTTAATGCAAACTCCAGCAGGTCTAATGCAAATTCATTTTGGTGGGCCATTTCGGGATAGATCTTATCCAAGTAGAAGGCAGCCGCCTCTATGCCGCATTGGTGGGGGATCGACGTATAGAGCAATTCTACGTCGACCCCCACCAACAGCCAATCTTCCTGTATGGTTTTGTCCTGCAATCTATCGAGAACATCCTTGGTGTCTCTAACGAAGGATTTGAGGTCAAACGGACCATTAATGGCTGATATGATAGGACGGCCTGGAGGTCGTGTGGGATTTTTGTGTAGCTTGGGAATTATGTACATTACTGGAATATTGAAATCCTGGGTATAATAATTATATTATTATATATATAAGGCTCAAATCCTGGGTATAATAATTATATTATTATATATATAATATTTATTATACCCAGGATTTGAGCCTTATTGCATCACCAATATAATTTACAGTTGTTTGAGTTCTGCTACTTATCTGCCCCGGTATTTTCCCACATGCTTTGGAAAACATTATTCCAGTTATTGGAGTCCTTGTATGCATGATGGTGTGTGGTATGGATGGGTTGGATGGAAGTAGGGGTTAACGTCCGGACCTTCCTCTTTTAGGTTTTTATTTTTTGTTTTGTTCTTTGGATTTTGAGCTTATTGCAGTGTTTTTTGCGCAATTCACACTTTTGTTGTACACATTTGTTATACACCATTTTTATGGTGTTTATGTGGTGTAGGAGGTCACATGCCTTTTTGTCTTTTATTCAAGAATTTTTGTATTCATAATTACAATTAATAAAATAATTTAGATATATGTCTTGTTTTTTGGTCCCCTTCAATATACCCCGATGGCTATCAGTGGTACTTTTGTGCACAGCCTCACATGCTGTACATTCACTTGCTTTCATGGTTCCCTTTTACCACTTGCCCCAGGTTCATTTTTAGTCCTGAGTGGGTGTAAAAATTGGACAGCATTTACTTTATGGGTCTTTGGCTCAACTTGTTTTTTAGTCCCCACTAACAGTATCAGCAATGAGTGAATAGCCCTCTCATCAGTCCCTGGGATACTGCGGTGACCTCTCGCTGTAGAAGGGGGGCCCCCTCCGTTTCTCCCGAAAGCCTCCGGTGATTAACAATGGGAAGCTCCAGTCTTCCTGCAGCACTGCAGGTGCTGTGATGTGGACGGTGGTGTGCTGCCAGCGAGTGTCCTCACTCCCAGTCTCAGGCTCAGATCTTAGCTGGTATGATCTTCAGCTGGCACATGAATATAAATGTATATTTAGAGGTGCTCTAACTCCCTTGATGCCAAGAGGAAGAATTTTCCTGGGCAGTTTAATGAAAATCATCTCTCCACACCTCTTACTGCACAGTGCCTATTGGGATTTGTAGTGTAAGGAGTCTATTTGCCCCATTATATTGCTGCCGTCTGGAACTACAACTCCCAGGATTCTCAGGACTCTCCCTAAGCACTCTCCATAGAAGTCTACGGGCTTGCTTGGCTTTAGCTCACCCTCTGTTGGCTGGAGAAGAATGGTGTAGCACGGCAACAGTATCTCAGTAGAAGGAGAAAAGAATAAAATGCAATGTCTCTTTATCTGTATTACTATAGCCTAGAATTTGACTACACACAGAAGACAAAAAAGAAATGCTGCCCCTGCCACTGAGAACCCGTTACTGGTTACTAAGTCAGTCTCATTAGGCATTCAAATGGCAATTGGTAGGTTTCCGTCTGTGATTTGCAAACAGTTCCTCTCTGCTACTTTCTTTTCTTTAGTACTACAGAGCATATAAACTGCCAATGTATGTGGCAGTCCCTACTGTATGTGTAATCCCTACTAAAGCAAAAGTAACAAATTAGGAGAATGAAAATCAAAAAAAAAAAAAAAAAAGAAGTCTAGAAAAAAAATTGGTTTTGCAGCAAAATTGGATATATTATTTAATAATTGGGAAACTGGAAAAGAGTCAAACTGACAAATTTCCATTATTAATAAAGCCGTTTAACAAACATTTACATATAGGATAAATAAAAAAGTAAGCTGTAAAATAAAAAAAATAAGCTAACCAATATACAGTTATTTGAGCTTCTGTTTAGTGCACAGATATTTGCCCCCCTATATAATACACAGATATCTGGCTCCCTTTAAAAAAACTTTGATGAAATTGTGTTTTGAAAGCACAATCCTAAAGCAATCTAAAAAGAGTTGATTCAGAGAATATTTCCAGTAAGGAATCTTATATTTTTTGCATCTACAGTATGTATTAATGATTGAGTGCAATATTGTGATGAGCATTGATTTTGGTGCCAAGTATCGATGTGTAACTACTTCAGTGAAACATTTCAGGATATGGTATTCAGGTCACTACGCAATAATGGATCTAAATAGCTGCTGTCCTTCATCACAGGAATTTAAGAGTCATGTGTAATCTAAAATCTTATAATCAACTAGCAATGTTATAAAAGCAGGCTGAAATCTGTTTATAGGCCAGATGATTTTTCTATTGGGTAGCATAACCACGAAAGCAGCAGAAGCTGGGATGTCCCCTTCAAATGCTATGATCACAAGCGCTAAGCCTTTTCAGGAGAGATTTGTCTCATATCCTTGGTATACCAATGATACATAATGGCACTCCACTAAGTCCCAGAGCCTAGCAATGTTGGTTGAAGGGTCACGTGACATGGGACATATCACAGATGAAACCTATAATAATAGGTTTTGGCAGTGTCCTCTATGTTTATTTACCATTAATTTTAAAGTACAAAACCTTGAATGGTAGCTAGGCTTGTGCAATTTGTTTCGTTCCGAATTTAGTTTTTACCAAATTTTGCAAAATTCAGCAATTTGGACGAACTCCGAATTTAGAATTTTTGAATTTATCTGAATCGTGGTAATTCGGCAATAGCGGTAATTCGGAAATTTGCGGCAATTCAGCAACTGCGGTAATTCGTAGATTCGGAAATCGGAACAGCTGAAAATTTTAAATTCAGAAATCTGAAAATTTGAAAATAACATAGAACATTTGAAATAATAACTAATAAATAACTATTAAATTATAGGTATTGGAATTTTCTTGAAAATATGGCTGTTAGTGATAAATTTCATATTTAATTTCACTAACAGACAAATTTTCTGAATTTTTTGAATTTCCGAATTTCCAAAACAATAAAAAAATGAAAAAAAAAACAAACAAATTTTTCAGCCATGAACAAGTCTAGTAGCAACAAGTTGGATATAATCAAGGACCCCTCTTACAATATTGGGGCTACCTTGGTAGCTCATCTTTGTATTGTTAATTGTTTTGAGTACACTTCTTGTAATTTTGGGAAAGTTTTACTTGTTTGTATTACAACCTTTTCTAACATAAAAGCTATTAGTATCTTAAAGTTTACAAAATATCCATTCAAAATATCGTTTGATGGAGTTGAAGATTAAAACCTTTTTACTGCTCTCTGGGGCACCATTAGCGATATTTCCCTTTACTTCCTGTCTGGGTACAATGGTTTCACCAAAGAAAATAAAAGGGTAAATCTCCAACAACAGAGTCAAAAATTAAAGCATTTTTTTTGGTATTGTAGCACTTACCCCCGAAGAAGCTGATGTTTGGGTTCCCTTGTTCCTGGTGTTAACAACCCACTAGACCAGGGGTGGGCAAACTTTTTGACTCGAGGGCCGCAATGGGTTCATATATTGGACCCGGGGGCCGGACCAAGAGTAGATGGACGGTGTGTATGTGTGAATTAATATATATTAAATTTAAATGTGTAACATTAAATGTTTAGATTAATTTAAGCTGCAAATGCCCATCAAAATGCATAAACATGACATATTCCTGACAATAGACATCAAAACGCATAAACATGAAATATTCCTGCAAATGCCCATCAAGCTTTGATGTCCATTGTTAGGAATATTCCATGTTTAGGCGTTTGCCAATTCTCAGGAATATTTCATGTTTAGGCGTTTGCCAATTCTCAGGAATATTTCATGTTTATGCGTTTTATACGCATAAACATGGGAAATTCCTGAAAATTGGCAAACGCATAAACAAGGAATATTCCTGACAATGGGCAAACACATAAACATGAAATATTCCCGCAAATGCCCATCAAACTTTGATGTCCATTCTCAGGAATATTTCATGTTTATACGTTTGATGATCAAAGGCATAAACAATGTAAAATTCCTGAAAATTGGCAAACGCATAAACATATAAAAATTCCTGAAAATTGGCAAACGCATAAACATGAAATATTCCTACCAATGGCCATCAACTGCATAAACATGAAATATTACTAACAATGGGCATCAAAATTCATAAAATGTGAATTATTCCTGCTAATGGGCATCAAAACGCATAAACATGAAATATTCCCACAAATGACCATCAAATGCATAAGCATGAAATATTCCTTTAAAATCAGCAAACGGATAATTAGTATGTGTCCTGAATTAAGGGATGATGTGGCATTGTCACAGTGGCTACTGCAGCATCAACTAGGCCAGAGTCCCAGTCCAGGCAGCCACTGAGCCACGTTTCCACACATCCCCCAATCCCCATTTCCTGCTCTGCTGGTGAGGTGACGACTCACTCACCGTCAACGACGATGTCCAGGCCGGTCCAGTCCAGGGCAGGGCAGGTGAGGGTGGTCTAGTACAGGCAAGCGGCAGGCAGGCTGCTGACTGTCACGGCCCGCCGCCCACGGGAGCCCGCCACGAGGCAGCAGACGGGGTCGGCACTCGGAGAAGCTGCGCACAGGCTGGCTCTCTCTCCTAGTCTGGCTGCAGTGAGAGTGCGCGCGCAGTCCTCCTCACGGGTCGACTCCACCCACTGCCTCTGCCTGGAGTCAGAGTGACTGACAGGCGCAGTAGGGGGAAGACTCGGGGAGGGAGGGCAGGCGATGAGGCGGGCCGCGGGACTGATGTGCTGTTGTGTACTGCTCTGCTGGCCCATACAGGCTTACGAATGGCTTATGAATGGCTTAGGCTGGGTTCACACTGCAGCGGGGCGGAGCGGCGCGACTTCGCGGCCCGTTCACATCTAGGCGAATTGTCAGGCGACTTGAGTCGCCTGACAATTCGC
The DNA here is from genome assembly GCA_018402905.1 of Glandirana rugosa. Classification (NCBI taxonomy): domain Eukaryota; kingdom Metazoa; phylum Chordata; class Amphibia; order Anura; family Ranidae; genus Glandirana; species Glandirana rugosa. The sequence goes on along the minus strand of BLSH010345355.1, from coordinate 209,970 downwards.
CTCAATGCTGTGCAAATGGGACCGTTCTAATAGGAGCGAATCGCTTCGCTCCGCATTAGAAAAATGGTCCCTGCACTATTTTTAGGGCGATCTCAGGCGGCTTGCATTGACTTCTATGATAGAAGTCTCCTAGCAAGCTGCTTTGAGATCGCCTGGAGCGCCGCATCGCGCCGCTCCGCCCCGCTGCAGTGTGAAGTGAGGTGAATAAATTAATATATTCCGGGGGCCGGATTAAAAGGTCAGCCGGGCCGTATACGGCCCGCGGGCCGTAGTTTGCCCATTCCTGCACTAGACAGTACTGCACTCTCTACTAACACATTGAGGCTGAAAGAAAGGTTGGTTATTCAAGCAACACCCCCAGCAGAGAAAGACTATGATAGCAATATCAATAAACAGTGTCAAAACAGAGGCAATAAACAGTAGTAAAAAAATAGTATCAGATTCATGAATAATAAGTACCCAACAACCTAGTTCAGGGGCAAAGTTCAAAGTCCTAGACCCTGACATGAAGGGATACCCTAACTATAGGAGAATAGATTTACACAGGTGCTATAAAACACCGTCCCTACTAATTCCCCTCGCAATGGCCGGTGGCAAATGTCTGCCAGTAGCCGGCGATGAGGCTCAAGTCTACGTTGGACTGCTCTAAAACTGATTTTGTGACCCCCCCCACATGTATGATATGCATTGTTCATGACTGTGACTTGGATTGTAAACTGCATTGTTTGGTTTTTGAACAAATTTAATAAAGCCTTTTCCATGTTTAAGAAAAAAACTATTTTGTACTAACGAGAAAAGGAGAAAGTCTTCAAAGTATAAATCCTTGGGGGTCACAGAAAGGGGTAGTGCTCTTTCTTTAAGCAGTTTAGAAACTTAGATGATGGCGGAAGACCTTTCACCACTCTGGAGTCCATCACGAAGATCTGTCCCTCTCCTGGGACATCCAGAAAATAGTCACTGGATACAAGGGCAGGCTGACTCTCATGGTCTCTGACGGTGACGGCAGTAGTCCTCGACACAGCAAAGAGTGACCCCAGATGAAGCAGCAGACGTCCTGGGTACAGACGCTTTCTCTTGCAGCTTGCTGAGCCCTGAGGACCCACAGCAATGAAGATCTGGGAACCACAGCTCCAGCAAGACCCCTACAAGCAAGGAAATTGGGAAACAGCCAATCACAAACAGTGGGACACATTCCTCTGCTGGCAGCCTCGTGGGACCCTCTGCTCCAGGGCAAGGTTTACTGTGCACATGCAGCAGTGACCATGGCAGAAACAGTCAGACAGGTGCACTAGTGCAGTGCAGTTGTTCTTCCCCCACTGCTTTTTCAGCACCCCTGCTGGGACTTGTAGACCCACGCAGTCTCTTCCTGAACAGGAACAGGACTAAAACCTCCAATGGCCCCAGCACCCCCAGTTCTTTCTTCCTTCCTCCTCAGCCTGCAGCTGCAGCCAATCACAGCTCTTCTCTACTTTGTGGGCAATGCAACTTGTGCATGTGTCCCTCTTTCCCAGCATGGCCACATAGTCCCATTGCAACAGGAAGCAGGGAAACAGCAGCGCGGGAGGCCTATGGCAGTCCAGGTAGCAATGACAGCAGTGCAACAGGCCAGGCTACAGCAGAGTAGGGGAAGACTTGAAGCCCCTTCACCATTTTAGTGCTGAAAATGGATGTTTCCGAATTTTCCTCACTTCCTGTCTGGTAAAACTATTGTTACTGGCATAGAAAGTAAGGGAAGATCACCCAAATTGCCCTAGAATAGGGCTCAAAATTTAAAGTCCTGAGCTACTAGCCAGGCCTTAAGGGTTTCTCGCCATCAGTTGCACTACCCAACCCCTACCATGCCCCACCCCTATACACAGCCTCATAAATTCTCATGAAATGACACTTAAATGTTTTATTCAGAATGAAATTACACTAACAAATACTGACAACAACTTTATCAGTGCAGCCATGGGCGTCCGCAGAACATTTTATGGGGGGGCATCATTTTAAGGTCATCCATGCTCTGCTCCTTTTTGACAATGTCCTTATCCAAGACATTGGCCAGAGACTGCAGACATAGTATAAGAGATGGTCAGAGACTTGCGACATAGTACAGGAGATAGTCAGAGACTGTGGACATGGTACAGGAGACGGTCAGAGACTGCAGACATAGTACAGGAGATGATCAGAGACTGCAGACATAGTACAGGAGACAGTCAGAGACTGCAGACATAGTATAGGAGATGGTCAGAGACTGTGGACATGATTCAGGAGATGGTTAGAGACTGCGGACATAGCACAGGAGATGGTCAGAGACTGCAGACATTGTACAGGAGATGATCAGAGACTGCGGACATAGTGCAGGAGATGGTTAGAGACTGCGGACATAGTACAGGAGATGGTCAGAGACTGCGGACATAGTAGAGGTGATGGTCAGAGACTGCGAACATAGTACAGGAGACGGTCAGAGACTACTGACATGGTACAGGAGACGGTCAGAGACTGCGGACATAGTACAGGAGATGATCAGAGACTGCAGACATAGTACAGGAGACAGTCAGAGACTGCAGGCATAGTACAGGAGATGGTCAGAGACTGCGGACATGGTACAGGAGATGGTCAGAGACTGCAGACATAGTACAGGAGATGGTAAGACACTGCGGACATAGTACAGGAGATGGTCAGAGACTGCAGACATACTACAGGAGACGGTCAGAGACTGCAGACATACTGCAGGAGATGGTCACAGACTGCAGACATAGTACAGGAGATGGTCAGAGGCTGCAGACATAGTACAAGAGACTGTCAGAAACTGCATACATGGCTCAAGAGAATAAGGACCTAGTGGGGAACCCCAATCCGATCCCTGATACCAAGGGTGGGCAACGCAGCCTAACCTGTGCCCATCAATGCAGCCTAACCCGTGCTCATCAACGCATCCTCATCCATGCCCATCATCGCAGCCTCACCCATGCCCGTCAATGCAGCCCAACCCATGCCCATCAACGCAGCCTAACCTGTGCCCATCAACGTGGCCTCACCTGTGCCCATCATTGCTGCGGGACCAGTGCCCACCAACGCAGCCTCACTGTGTCCATCTTTGCAGCCTCACCAATGTCTATCTTTGCAGCCTCACCAGTGTCCATCTTTGCAGCCTCACTAGTGTCCATTTTTGCAGCCTCGCTGTGTCCGTCTTTGCAGCCTCACTGTGTCCATGTTTGCAGCCTGACTGTGTCCATCTTTTCAGCCTTACTGTGTCCATCTTTGTAGCCTCACCGTGTCCATGTTTGTAGCCTCACTGTGTCCATCTTTGCAGTCTCACTGTAGAGCGCGTGGAGGAAGAGAGAGGGTGGCCGGTGACCAGAGAACGGATCATCATAAAGGAAGAGAGTGCCATAGAGGAAGAGAATTCTTTGTTTGATCACAGCTGGGATTGCCCGCTGTTACAGTTTACCAGTGGAGGCTGTTGAAATTTTAGGATGGGGGGGGCCAGACCCCGTCCTTCCTTTTTGACCCCTCCCACTTCTCATAAGCCCCACCCCTTATAGTTTCCACCCCTTGTGTCAGGAGTATAAAGCCCAGCATCACCAGATAGGGTATACAGCATCACCAGATAGCAGTATACAGAGTCACCATATAGCAGTATACAAAGCCCCAGATAGGGCATACAGGGCACCAGATAGGGCATGCAGGGCATCAGATAGGGCATACAGGGCATCAGCTAGGGCATACAGAGCATCAGATAGGGCATCAGATAGGGCATACAAAGTGGCAGACCCCCGACCCCCCCCCCCCGAAGTCCAGACAAGCCCCGCACTTACACCATCTAATAGCAGGCAGGCCAGGTCTATGCAGAGATCGGCTTGCGGTCAGCATGGTGAGTAGCTCGGGACTGAAACCCCGTGGAGTGCTGCGCCTGTGTGAGTAATCACACAGGCAGCATGTCTGCCACAGCCCCGCCCCCCGCCCACAGCAGCCAATGACAGAGAGTCATTGGCTCTGATGGTTCAGGGGGCAGCCAGACCTACCTGCAGAGGGGCCAGGCTGACCTTTTTTTTTTATTTGTCAGCGGCGGGGAGGCAGCGCCCAAGCGCCCCTTATGCACCAGCCGCCGCTGCAGTTTACATTACAATTGCAGTCCGCTCTGCTCCGCTCATCACACACAGATCCATGCCCTGGCAATGGACCGGTGTTCGGTCTTTCACAAGTGCGGGGGGTCAGGAGCGGACTGCAATTGTAATGTAAACTGTAACAGTGGGTAATCCCAGCTGTGATCAAACAAAGTATCCTCTTCCTCTACGATGATTCGGTCTCTGGCCGCCCTCTCTCTTCCTCCATGCTCTTTTTCCGGCCTGCCTCAGTGCTCGCCCCCCACTCCCAGGCAGCTCAGCTCACCAGCCCTCATTTTCCACTCGCAAAATGTGAGTAGGCGAGTGGAAAATTTTAGGGCTGCCCTAGAGGCCCTTTCTTACTCTAAAATTGGAACAAATTGGTTGGAAATACACCTTTAAATGTATTTTCCCTTGGGTTGATCTTCTAGTGAAGCCTAGGGAAGGCCATATACATAATAATGATAACAAGATTCACACACTGCTTGAAATAATCAATTATAGATTAACGTCAGTGTAATAACAAATGCTACACTGTGGTTGTATCACAGATTAAATACGCATTAGTGAATTTTTTTCTCTCTTTGCCACGTTTTAAATGTTATTGTGGGTTTTATGAGATGTACCTATAGGTGAATTTGATTTTGTTTTATTTATGTAATAGAACACTTAGAATTTCTGAAGATAATATTGTGAACATAAGACATTTAGCACTGGGTTTGACACTGTATCAGTTAAACATTGAGAAGGAGCACAGCCTTAATATTGAATAGCATTTTATTTTAATGCAGTTTAATAATGAATAATGAATGTAATTAGAAAAATTAGTGAATCTTGGTTGAAACCATTCAGGCTCCATTCGTATGGACATTTTGCTACACTGCAAATCCTGTTGCTGGGATTGACAGCTGCGCGCAGATAGCTTTGGCCGCTGAGCCAGTACATTGCAATGACAGGCTGTCGGCAGCTGCATCTATTCATGCCTGTTTGTATGGCTAGTTATTGCGGCTGGATGCACAAAAATTAAAACTGGTGCACACAGATTCTGGTGCAGCTGTGCATAGACACCAATCAGCTTCCTGGTTTTATTGCCAAAGCTTAATTAAACATGCTGAAGTTAGAAGCTGATTGGCTAGCATGCACGGCTGCACCAGATTCTGCATCCAGCCGAATGCTGGATTACATCGGCTGGTTCAATAAAAAACGTCCGACATTTGCCTGTGTGTATTGCAGCTAGTCCTAAAGGAGCTGGCCAGCTTTTGTTGGACGAGCATGCTGGAAAACCAGTAGCTGACTGCCTCCCGATCAGCGATCTCAGCCAATGGCTGAGAGTACTGACCTGAGTATACATCATCACCATATAGGAGTATACAGCATCAGCAGGTAGGAGTATACAGCATCACAGATAGGAGTATATACAGCATCAGCAGGTAGGAGTATACAGAATCACAGATAGGGGTATATACAGCATCAGCAGGTAGAAGTATACAGAATCACAGATAGGGGTATATACAGCATCAGCAGGTAGAAGGAAAACCAGTAGCTGACCGCCTCCCGATCAGCGATCTCAGCCAATGGCTGAGAGCACTGACCTGAGTGTTATGGTGGGAGGGCCATTTCCCTTTCAGAACACAAAAGAACAGCAGGGGAGATCGCTGTTGTAACGTTGGATCCTTAGTACAGTGGCTCAGACCAGAGCTGTCAGTTTTTTTTTTTAACCCCAGTGGCGGCCGGTGAAATTTTCGGATGGGGCGCCAGATCCCACCCTTCCTTTTGACCCCTCCCACTTCTTATAAGCCCCACTCCTTATAGATTCCCCCCCTTGTGTCAGGAGTATACAGCCCAGCATCACCAGATAGGGGTATACAGCATCACCAGATAGGGTATATACAGCATCACCAGAAAAGAGTATACAGCATCACCATATAGGAGTACACAGCATCAGCCGGTAGGAGTATACAGCATCACAGATAGGAGTATATACAGCATCAGCAGGTAGGAGTATACAGAATCACAGATAGGGGTATATACCGCATCAGCAGGTAGAAGTATACAGCATCACAGATAGGGGTATATACTGCATCAGCAGGTAGGAGTAAACAGCATCACAGTTAGGGGTATATACAGCATCAGCAGGTAGGAGTATAAAGCATTACATATAGGGGTATATACAGCATCAACAGGTAGGAGTACATAGTATCACAGATAGGGGTATATACAGCATTAGCAGGTAGGGGTATACAGCATCAGCAGATATAATATACAGACCCCTACCCCCGCCGCGGGGCTTGCGGCACTGACAGGAGATCCCCCCCAGCAGATCCCCCCAGGGTAGTCAGGACATTAAAGTCCCGCGCTTACCCCATCTAGGAAGTGAGCCGGGCAGGCAGCGAGCGGTGTCTGGCAAGTGGGAGCTAAACTCACTCCTCCTCTGAGAAAGGCATCCAATAGGATCGCCTGACCATTCAGCCAATCGGGAAACTAGTAACATACAGGTGTTTCCCGATTGGAGATTCAGTGATAGAAAAGCAAATATTCATTTGCTTTTGTAACACATGTCAGTGGGCTCACGGCGCAATGCTCTGCGCCACGAGCCACTCTATTTTGAAGCCTGTTAAAGCCTATGGCTCTAATGAGGTGCTTCAAAAAACACTGACGTTTCTGTAATTCCCGAAGGGGCCAGCCGCATGAATAGGGGGTGGTGGCAATAGCCATGGATAGATTCATGCTAGAGGGGGCATCACCCATGTGCCCTTACTAGACAGGCCGCCCCTGTTCAAATCGCTGGTTTAAGGATAAAAAATTTGTGGTGTGTACTAGGCTTTAGTGCTCCCGTTTTAGTAAATCAACCTCAAAGTGTTATCTGCATGTAGGTGTCAATCTCAGCATCAGTAATCAATGGATTTCTGTTGCTGGGATCAGGGCCATCCTTAACACAGGGCAAAAGGGGCAGCTGCCCCAGGCCCCAGTCATTGTTGTGGGGCCCAAAGCAGCTGTCCCTTGAGCCCACACTGCCCGCATATAGTTGACAAGTATATTTGGGAGGGCCCAAGAAAATATTTGCCTGTGGGCCAATAAATATTAAAGACGGCCCTGGCTGGGATTCGCAGCATGGCAAACCACCCATGCAAATGGAGCCATATGAATAGACACCATAAATGTTGGAATTAGGTCAGTGCAAGAATTAGAGACAAATACAGTGTTAGAACTGTATTTCAAAAAGGATGGCAGGATTTTTTTTATCACCCATCATTGTAAGTGAAAACCTTTTCTTTTATGGGTCACCCTAAATTATTCTGTGCAGTTTACAGTTTTTTTCTTCACAAACAATGGACTAAAAATAGGCCAGTTCAAATAGCAAAGTGATCATGTAACCTTGTGACATCAGGTGGCATTATACGTTTCTTACACGCCTTTAAATCAAACTTAAAAGCTGCAAAGGTTTATTTTTGAAATCTTGAAGAATGGAATGGCTTGCTTGAGAATACATAACAACAGTAAAGTAAGCCCCAGTAAAAGGTGCACTGCCACAAAAATGCTGCAAGGCAAGTTACTGTGCCTTCCGTGATGACAAAAGCCATGACAATAATGGAAGTACCGCAGGTGGAGAGCCCACATATAAAGCTGTCCTCAGCAGTGGGATGATGACAGATTACATATTTGGAAAATCCATAAATGGGTGGAGCTGAGGAAAAAATAAGCTTACAATATATGTCAGCAGCTGTTACACGGTAAACGACATTATGTAGGTGTTGTTCTGTTCTTTCAGCATATAAACATTATCAGTTCATGTAATGACTGGGTGAGGATTTCTATGTTCGGACAGGATTGCTAATTCTACATGCCACAATTAATAGGCAGATGTTTTAGAAACACTGCCCAGTTCTATCATAGCCGTTAAATACTAAATATACTATATACAGTATCTCACAAAAGTGAGTACACCCCTCACATTTTTGTAAATATTTAATTATATCTTTTCATGTGACAACGCTGAAGAAATGACACTTTGCTACAATGTAAAGTAGTGAGTGTACAGCTTGTATAACAGTGTAAATTTCCTGTCCCCTCAAAATAACTCAACACACAGCCATTCATTTCTAAACCGCTGGTAAGTGATTACACCCCTAAGTGAAAATGTCCAAATTGGGCCCAAAGTGTCAATATTTTGTGTGGCCACCATTATTTCAAACCTCTGCCTTAACTCTCTTGGGCATGGAGTTCACCAGAGCTTCACAGGTTGCCACTGGAGTCCTCTTCCACTCCATGAAACATCACGGAGCTGGTGAATGTTAGAGACCTTGCACTCCTCCACCTTCCGATGCTCAATAGGGTATATGTCTGGAGAAATGCTTGACCAGGGCATCACCTTTATCCTCAGCTTCTTTAGCAGGGCAGGGGTCATCTTGGAGGTTCGTTTGGGGGTCGTTGTTGCAATACTGCCCTGTGGCCCAGTCTCCAAAGGGAGAGGATCATACTCTGCTTCAGTATGTCACAGTACACGTTGACATTCATGGTTCCCTCAATGAACTGTAGCTCCCCAGTGCCGGCAGCACTCATGCAGCCCCAGACCATGACACTCCCACCACCATGCTTGACTGTAGGCAGGACACTTGTCTTTGTACTCCTCCCTTGGTTGCCGCCACACACGCTTGACACCATCTGAACCAAATACGTTTATCTTGGTCTCATCAGACCACAGGACATGGTTCCAGTAATCCATGTCCTTAGTCTGCTTGTCTTCAGGAAATTGTTTGAGGGCTTTCCTGTGCATCATCTTTAGAAGAGGCTTCCTTCTGGGACGACAGCCATGCTGACCAATTTGATGCAGTGTGCAGTGTATGGTCTGAGCACTGACAGGCTGACCCCCCACCCCTTCAACCTCTGCAGCAATGCTGGCAGCACTCATACATCTATTTCCCAAAGACAACCTCTGGATATGATGTTGAGCACATGCACTCAACTTCTTTGGTCGACCATGGCAAGGCCTGTTTAGATTGGAACCTGTCCTGTTAAACTGCTGTATGGTCTTGGACACTGTGCTGCAACTCAGTTTCAGGGTCTTGGCAATTTTCTTATAGCCTAGGCCTCCTTTATGTAGAGCAACAATTATTTTTTTCAGATCCTTAGAGAGTTCTTTGCCATGAGGTGCCATGTTGAACTTCCAGTGACCAGTATGAGAGAGTGAGAGCGCTCCCCATTCATACCTGAGACCTTGTAACACTAACGAGCTAATTTGGCCCAATTTGGACATTTTCACTTTTGGGGTATACTCAATTTTGTTGCCAGAGGTTTAGACATTAGTGGCTGTGTGTTTGAGTTATTTTGAGGGGACAGCAAATTTACACTCTTATACAAGCTGTACACTCACTACTTTACATTGTAGCAAAGTGTCATTTCCTCAGTGTTGTCACATATAGATAAGATAAAATAAGATAAGATATAATAAAATATTTACAAAAAGGTGAGGGGTGTACTCACTTTTGTGAGATACTGTACATATATTTCTATACTTTTGGAGGTAGATGGCCTCAATGGGTCTTTATGGATTTCATGAGTCTTCAGCACATTTCAGGTTTTAAATTGACTGCAGCTAGCATGATTATGCTTTCAGCATCAGAAATGACAAAGTCAGCATTTTCAGCATTATATAAATTAGATGGCCTGTCCACAGCAATAAACCATATCTCAAAAAAGTGAATCGTAGCCTGTCTGGCTCTAACTACACATCAAAATCTATTTTTGAGCGCAAACAGACTTTGTGTCAAAATAAAAAAAACTATAGTTCTTACTTGCAAAGTTGCCTCTACTCCAGTGTCTTTACGAAGAGCAACGCTATGCAATGCTCTATATTCTCTAAGCTTTGTGAGCATTCATCCTTCCTAGTGGTTTTACCAGATATAAATGAGCATCCTGATGAAAACGTAGACATCCATTATGGTCCTTCTGGTCATTTTAATACTACTAATACTGCAGCACCTCCAAAAAACGGGGTACAAAAAAGTAAAGGAAATAAATTCCACAAGAAAAAAATCATAAAGGTCCGAAGAGAAAGGAGGAAACGCAGATGGTCCTGCCAGAAACAACTACTCTATCAGCTTAGACTCACAGGAACTAACTAATGTTAATAATGTCATTAATGTGTCACAAAGGACATTATATACAGATGAAGTGTTATTGTCCAAAGGTTTAAATTTGTGTCCACATGCCCACTCTGATCCCTTTAAAACCATTGTAGACATTAATAAATTAATTCACAATTTAACCCTTCACAGACATTAATTTGACTCAGAGAATGGTTCTAATAGTGCGCCTAACAACTCATTACGGACCCCTTTCACACCTTTTTGTTGCTTAAATATGCCTGAAGCTACAAAACGCTGGAGGGGAAAAAATCAATGATTCTCTATGGAGATGGTTCACATCTCCACTCCAAAAACGCCTGAAGCCAAATGCCCTAAGCTCAAATTAGTCCCAGGGGTATTTTTGTTGCGCAAATCGGGCATTTCTGGAACATTTGTATTGCCATTCTATCAATGGAAAGCATCAGTCGCGCATATTAGAGCGACATCTGCGTTTGCAAACGTGCGTCAAAACGTGCGACAAAAAGCTTTAAAAATGTCCAAAATTGTGTCGCTCAGGTGTGAATGCAGACTCAATGTAAATGTAAATTATTTTTCCAGCTTGTCACTTAGGGAACATTGTGCTATTGTGGATATGGAGAATTTGATGTCCGAGCAACAGGGTCCAATAGATTTGAATGACTCTCAGGTAGGCATTAGGAGAGTGCCATTCTAAGTTAATTCCTGCTTTTACCCAGTACAATCTCATAGTGCAGACATGGATAAATGTCAAAGATTGTTTGAAAGAGACCTGTTTGACTTGGCATCTCAAATTTCCTCCAATTCACATATTACAAATGACAATTTTACTCGTGCTGAGAGATCTGCCCTTCACAGCCTAAGGGAGGACTCCTCGATCATGATTCATAACGCAGATAATTGGCCCAAATTGGACATTTTTACTTAGGGGTGTACTCACTTTTATTGCCAGCAGTTTAGACATTAATGGCTGTGTGTTGAGTTATTTTGAGGGGACAGCAAATTTACACTGTTATACAAGCTGTACACTCACTACTTTACATTGTAGCAAAGTGTCATTTCTTCAGTGTTGTCACATGAAAAGATAGAATAAAATATTTACAAAAATGTGAGGGGTGTACTCACTTTTGTGAGATACTGTATGAATAATGTTATCTATCATTTTAATTACCCCCTTTTTTGGGCTTGATATTTTACAGTCCACATTCGGATTCCATGTTTAGACTTCATTTTTCAACAGATTTAATGATATTTTTGTGCAGTGCAACCTGGGGCTGCATGGTATAAAAATATTGATACCATTTCATGATCCCTTTCCCCTGGTGTTGGGCTATTTTAAGGGGTTCTCTATTTATGTCATCATTTATATATATTGTTTTTTGGCTACGTATGCACAAACCTTTTATTTTCCATTTGTGGTCTACATCAGTTTTTTCTTTTTTTTTTCTTTTTTGTTGTTTCTCCTTTTGCCTTCATTTCTGTTTAATAGGTGGATGCATAATATATTCATTATATATTTACTTAGGTGTTAATTTTATGCACCTCCTATTTTACCACTCTCCTTTGGAGTATTGCAGGATTTTTGTGTCTTTGTACTGTTCTGTGCTCTTCCACATTGAGCTTTTTGGGGGTGCTGCCATGTTTACTTTGGACCTGAAAAAGAAAGAAAGAAAGTTAAAATCATAGGTAGTTGATTTTGGCACCATTGAATATAGACAAATTGGCCAGTACACCCTGCAATTTACAGCTTCCTAGCTCAATTTATTCTCAATGCTTATCAGCACCCCCTCGTAGCATATGTGGATCTCATGCTGTACTTTATAATTAACTGATCCAGCATAATTTGAATATACTGCTATATGTAGCGCTGTCCCCTTGAGGGTCTCATGATAAGTCAACCCCCCCCTGATTTCACTCATGGTAAAATTCCCCTTTCAATGAGCTACAATAAAAAGTCACACAGGTTGAGAAAACCAATAGTATTTACTCAAATATTTTGGATTAAGAGGAACTCTGAATTTAACAAACAAAATCAGTAATGTGATGCAGATAATTCACAAGAACACGTACTGTAATTCTTATACTCTACAGTTCAACACCAGAAAACCAATATAGATTTGTTTGCTGTGCAGGAGAGTGGAACACAGGAGAGCAGGGGAATGACTCTTCTTCGTCAGACTACTCTCTACTACCACTCCCCTGGCAGCCGCCAAAAGGAAGGAAATAAACTCAAATATATCAGTTGGATAAACTATAAACAGGCCTAAATCAGAGGACTGTAAATAATAAGGTATACCAATAGGCAACAAATACCAATAATTCAACCTGCTCTAATACAGAGAGTTCTTAGGTGGATGTGACTTATAATTGACTTTGTTAATAATGATGGCCTATAGCAGGAGAGGAAACAGGCCGGAGCTATAATAACTCAAAGTTCTTTGAGGAAAAGTTCCAATGATCTTCAGCCGGCTCTGTAGTTTAATAATAAGCGCTATTGTTGTAGCCACACAGAAGAAGCTTCACAGTGATCACTGACTTTTATTGTGGAACTATGAGTAACAGCAATCCAGTAAAGGGGTAGAATTGCTTATGTTCAAACTTTCCTCCTGTGTGCAGAAATCTAGGCTCTGACTAGGGTGAAACTGTTTAAGTGTACACAGTGCTGCAGTAATGGGCTTCCCACAGGACCAGTAGATGAAGAAGATGAGTCTGCTGCTGTGGATGAAGATGATGATAAGGATGGAGATGATGGTAATGTCCTCTCCAGCTCTCTGGCTCCTAAGACTGGCTTCCACCGCCTCTCTCCGTGGTTCTCCCGGATCGATCGTCCAACTGTCTGCAGGAATCAGGAACAGGCTCCGCTGGCACAGAGCAGGTCTTCCTGGTTGCTCGCTGTAGCGCTGCAAATCGTTGAACTGCGAGGCTGGTGTGAGTAGGCCGCAATCCTGCCACTATTCATATAGGGTCCTGCTTGATCAATTGCTGCCGTCCAGAGAGAGCGTGCTAGGCCCAGCCCTCTGCTTAAATAATCTCTCCCATGAGGCCCCTCTTCTCCCAAGAGTCCTTTATTGCTGCACAGCTAGATGGGAAATGTTGTTCTCCTGCAACACAGCTAGATGGCAAATCCTCAACAGCAAACTACAACCCCACAGTGCACTTCTCTGGCTAATTGTTTGAAGTCACAGAATAGTTCACAGGCACTAGGGGGAAACAGCTGCATTATATCTGAAAGCAGAAGCATCACTATTGCCAGGAGTATGAAACCTGGCTCCAACTATATTGGGACCCCATACACACTATTAGATTTTCTGCAGATTTTTGTCTTCCCAAAACCATGTAGTGCAGGGGCCTGCCTGATTGCATACAAATTGAAACTCCTAAGGTTTGACCTCACATTATATAGTTTTGGTAAATCTGAAGACAAAAATTTGCAGAATATCTAATAGTGTGTATGTGGTCTTAGTAAAATGAATGATTTCCTTTTTGCTTTCAATCGCGTGGTCACATATGGTGACACCCATGGAGGTTCCGTGGATGTCTCCTTCCATTGTCTACACTTATGACAGCTATTTAGACAAATTTTGTTTGAGAGTTGTTACACCTTCTTATTTTTACCCATTTTTTGTTTTTTATATCAGATTTATCGACAGTATTCACATCTGTTACCTTCCTCTGTAGGTGCCTTGGAGGTACCCACAGTGGTATACACTGGTGCGCTAACTTTCGTTTTTCCTTTAGTAAGTAAAATGATTCTGGTGTATGTGTGATAATCTATAAGACGTTTAAAAACAGAAGTCTAAATGGTTTTGATATATTACACTCCAGTTTGGAATCCTCAAAGTTAAACATACGTTAGTCCGTCCGGGGACGTGATGTACCAAAACCCTTCTGTTTTTAGACGTCTTTTAGATTATCACACATACCCCAGGGTTATATCAACCTCGGTCCAAAGTATGAGGACCGTTATCACTACGAAGACGAAAGTCT
>BLSH010345355.1:160977-183165 GCA_018402905.1 Glandirana rugosa | reverse complement strand
TTTATTTTCCCAATAAACAAAACAAAGGTAAGCTTTCAGCAGCAAAACAAAACCAACAACAGAAAAGTCCGCTTATCTTCAGCACAAAATAAAGTAAAAGTAACATACAGTTCTTGGAAGACTCTTCAACCCAGGACCTTGCACGGTCCTTGTCAGGTAAGTTTTGCTTTCAGTCCCCAGCACACGTGGGTCTCCAAACACTTTCAGCTCTGCCAAAATACTGGTGTCTCCTCCCAGCTCCTCCTCACACACCAGCTACACACCACTTCCTCTCCTTATGAGCTGCTTCCTGGCTGCTATTAACCCCCATGTGTGCTGGTTTCCCTGTAATCAGGGGTGGAGGCCCTATCCCACCCGAATATCACTTTAGGGCCTCCGAAATTCCGGGTCCCTACTACCTCTTTATAAAAAGTAGGGAGAACTGCGAGTCAGCCCTCCCTGTGCTCTCGCTACTCCCGGAACTTCTCACCCCCTCGGGTGACCCCCTGAGCACTACCACTTCCTTTCAAAAAGACCATAACCCAAATATTGGTGATATATAGCACCCGTCCAGGACCCACCCTTGGCGTCCTGTACAGAGCCTTTAGAAAAAGGTTCCTGGGGAGACGCTAGGCGACTTGCACTGACTTCTATTATTACAGTCAAGTCGCTTGCAAGTCGCGCTGAGTCACCCTGCAAGTCGGATCGCCCAGTGCAGCCAAGTGTCCCAGTGTGAAGTTTCTTATCTCCTCCTGAGCTGGCAGTTTTTTCTAGTGTCTCTGCCTCCATTATGACTGCACTGAGAATCACGGTAATGCGGGATGGAGATGGAGGGGGGGTAAATCGAGATAAAGGTTCTTTTACAATTAATCGTGTAGCTCTAAGCTCAACTAACCTTTCCTTATAGCTAAGTTCCTTCTCATATTAGTTTGTTGTTCTTCTCTGCACTTTCTCCAGTTCCCAGATATCCTTTTTGTAAACTGGTTCCCAGAACACAACTGCATATTCCAGATGAGGCCTTTCTAATGATATGTACAGGGGCAAAATAATATCTCTCTCTCTGAAGTATTAAACTCTTTTAATACAAGTATTGTTCTAGTTTTAGAAACTGTAGCTTGGCATTGCATGCTATTATTAAAAGAGAAGTATGGGATTTGTTTGTTTTTTTCATAATCATACTTACCTAGGTGGATGCAGCATTGGTCCGATGCTTCATCTGTCCCCCACCGGCTCTAAGACTGAGACCCAAGCGATCAAACATCACCGATCACTCTGTTCTCAGCGCTCCCTGAGCTGAGAGCTGGTGACTGTTAGTCACCCCTCTCTGATCTGCCCCCCCCTGGGCTCACTGGAGTGTTGGGCTGTGAAGGGGCAGGAGTCACTGCGAGGCTGAGCAGGATGCCGGTCCAGGCATGTGGGCGGATCCCAAGCCCGAACCAGCCTTGTGATGTCATCTGACAGCGGCTTCAGTCTATACTTGTACATGGCTGAAAATGTTTTTTTTTTTAGTTTTCGCTTGTTCATTTTTTTTATTTTTTTGGAAATTCGGAAATTCAAAAAATTCGTACATTCGAAAATTCATAAATCCGAAATTCGGAAATTCGCAGTAATTCAGCAATTGCGGTAATTCTGAAATTTGGCAATCAGAACAGCCGAAAATCCGAAAACCTGAAATTCAAAAATAACAAAGAACATTTGAAATAATAATTAACTATAACTAATAAATAACTATTAAATTATAGGTATTGGAATTTCCTTGAAAATATGGCTGTTAGTGAACTTAAGTATGAAATTTATCACTAACAGCCATATTTTCAAGGAAATATCAATACCCATAATTTAATAGTTATTTATTATTATTTCAAATGTTCTTTCTTATTTCTGAATTTCCGAAATTCGGATATAAGAAAGAACATTTGAAATAATAATAAATAACTATTAAATTATAGGTCTTGGAATTTTCCTTGAAAATTTGGCTGTTAGTGAATTTAAATATGAAATGTATCCCTAACAGCCATATTTTCAAGGAAATTCCAATACCTATAATTTAACAGGTTCCCCACCGCGCGCCGTCTTTTCACGGCAGCAGTCGGGGAGCCCTGCACGAATCGCCGTAAATAAGCGGTGATCCGCATTTGGCCACCAGGGGGCGCGCGCCGGCGGCGCGCGCGCGCACCCGCCGCACTCCTGGGGAGTGTGCCTGCGGCTCGGGCGGACCCGATGTCCGCCGGCAAGCCGCGATGAGCGGCTACAGGGAAAGAACGGGGAACCGCCGATGTAAACACGGCGGTTCCCCGCTCTGTCAGTGGGGCATGAGAGATCTACTGATCCCTGTCACTGGGATCAGTTAGATCTCTCATGCCCATGTTAGCCCAACCCCCTCCACAGTAAGAACACACCCAGGGAACACGATTGACCCCTAGCTCTCCCCCTGCAGGTTAACCCCTTCACTGCCAATGCCATTTATACAGTAATCAGTGGACATTTAAATTTCTGATCGCTGAATATATGTCATTAGTCCCAAAAAAGTGTCAAAATGTTCCGACATGTCCCCCCCAATATCGCATTACCGCTAAAAATCGCAGATCGCCGCCATTACTAGTAAAAATTAAAAAAAAAATAAAAACCCCAGAAATGAATTCTCACCATCCATAAACGCGGCCACTTTTGCGCAAACCAATCAATAAACGCCGATTGCAATTTTTTTTTATCGCAAATATGAGGAATTATATAAATCGGCCAAAAACGGTGAAAAAAATGTTTTTTTATATTTTTTTTTTGGATTTGAATTTTAGCAAAAAGTAAGAAATTTGGGTTTTTTTGCAAAATGGTCGCTCTTCTTTTGTTTATAGCGGCGATCAGAAATGACGCAGAGGCGATCAAATACCACCAAAAGAAAGCTCTATTTGTGGGAAAAAAAGGACGCAAATTTTGTTTGGGTACAACGTCGCACGACCGCGCAATTGTCAGGTAAAGCGACGCAGCGCCGAATCGCAAAAAGTGCTCTGGTCCTAAAGTGGGAAATTCTTCCTGGGCTGAAGTGGTTAAGAGGTATTTATTAGTTCGTTATTATTTCAAATGTTCTTTGTTGTTTTCGAATTTTCGGATTTCCGAATTAACGAATTTCAGATTTTCGGCTGTCCCGATTGCCGAATTTCTGAATTACCGCAATTGGCGAATTACCCCTAATTTCCGAATTACCGCAATTGCTGAATTACCACGAGTTTCTGAATTACCGTAGTTGCCGAATTACCGCAAATTTCCAAATTTTCCGAATTACTGCAATTTGGAAAAAAAACGAAAATTTGGAAAAATTTGCAAATTCAAAATCCGGAATTCGTCCGAATTGCCGAATTTTGCAAAATTCGGTTAAAATGAAATTCGGAATGAAACAAGCCTACTTAAGTCCACCATCTGCTGAAAATGGGTCTACAGGAGAGCAGAAAAAACTGCACGCCTGTGATCCGTAGGAGAAGTACAGCCAAACAAGCTTTAAGGTTATCGTCACGCACCTAGTGGTGGAGTATGGCTTATGACCCTGATTCCGGAACCCCTGGTAGCGCAAACAGGGAGCTCGAGAGTGCAGGGAGGCACGAGGGCTTGGATGAGTAGTGGTGCAAGTGAGGAGGGTTCCTCCAGAGCTCGTGCTTGGAAGCTAGCATGGTGGTTCAGTCCCGGTTGGCAACAGGCAGGCAGTGCAGTACAAGTGGATCAGGCAAGAGAATGGTCTGGTGCAGGCAGGGTCGTCAACAGGCTGGCAGCGAGGTACACAGGGATGAGACTGAAGAGTGGTCATAGACAAGCCATGGTCATTGCTGGCAGAAGACAAGCAGGAACAGGAGACAAGCCGGGGTGACAGGAACAGGAAGCTTCAGATAAACACACTGCTGAGGGCACGGGTAACGCTGTAGAACGGACAGCACTGGTTGCAGGGTGCTGTCCGCTTAAATAGACCGTTTGGGCGCCAATGCCGGCACACAGGCGCGCACAAACACGCACAAGCAACCCGAATTCCAGGGGCAACAGTTGTTTCCTGACATTGCCCCCTTCCAAAGGGCAGCCTCCGGATGCCCAGACGGGCCACCTTCTCTGGGTGATCCCTCTTGAAGATCCTGACCAATTCTTCAGTGTGTACATTGCTCTCCGACTCCCAAGAACTTTCTTCAGGGCCGTAAGCCTTCCATTTGATTAAATATTGGATGCGGTTACCCCTCTTTCTGCAGTCCATGATAGCTTCCACCTCATATTCCCCCTCTCCACTCACTAGAACTGGTTCCGGTGGGTTGCTCCTCCTACCTGGGAAATGGTCTGGGGTTGCAGGTTTCAGCAGGGTTACATGGAATACAGGGTGAATCTTTAAAGACGGAGGTAACAGGCGCACACACATGCTATGTGCGCCACGCACAGGTTTCCGGACCCGAATTCCAGGGGCAACAGTTGTTTCCTGACAGTTATGATCTACCAGAACATCCAGATCCTCCTCAACCATTGACTCCCCTAGCTGTTCTCCTCCTAGAATGTATAATGCATGCATGTTTTTTAGCCTCCAAGTGCAACTTTACATTTATAAACCTTAAAGCGGTTGTAAAGGCACAAGGTTCTATGTGCACCAGCCCACCCAGGTCCCAGAATACTTACCTGAGCCCCATCTCTAACCAGCGATGTCCACAAGAGCCATTGCTCTCCGGGTACTCGCATTCCTGATTAGCTTTTTGCTCCCATTGCTGTCAATCACAGTCAGTGAGCCAATCAGGAGATGGAGGGGCTGGTCAGATCGCGGCTCCGTGTGTGAGTCTGCCCCTATGGCAAGCTGCTTGCTGTGGGAGCACCCGGCAGGAGGGAAGGCCCTGGAGCGTCCGCATTGGGACACGGGAAGTGAAAAGATCCCGGCTGCTCTGTGCAAATTAATTTTGCAGGTAAGAGCAGGTGAATATAACATATTTGTTATTTTAGAAAAAAAAAACAAGATTTTAATATCGCTTTAAACTTCATTTGCCTTATAGTTGCCCAATCAATCTGTGCATTTAGGTTTACTTTTGTGGAAAAATGTACTTAATTTTAGGGTTTGTAAAGGAATTGGTGTCTTTTGATTGGCTGGAACCTCGCCCTTTGGCAAAGACCTCATGAATAGTGCTGAGGTGTTGCACATAGGTAAGAATTTTAGAACGTTCTAAAGCTTTTTTTAGTGTAGCACCCTGGTGTAAGACAGGGTTGCCAACAAATTTAGTTTGCTAGGTGGTAACTAGCCAAGCTAATTGGTAGGGGATTCTCTGCCTTTTCTCCTAAAGCCTGAATCTGGTGACTCTCTCTCTTCTGTCAATAGGTGGCAATGCTGTCTTGGGCATTAGAATGACAAGATCACAGTGAGTTCAGGTTATGAATAGACATATTTTCTCAGCCAATCAGAGTAGCTACTTTGCATGCTGGGATAGTCTATTTAAGGGGAAGCAGTCAGGTGATCAGTGGTCTTTTCAGCCCCAGGCTTTGGCCTGGGGACTGTACGTGTCGCAGCAGCTGAACGTTAGGCCTGAAGCCTGAGGCCTAGGATCGTGTGTAGAGGCTCAGCCTGAGAGGAGCCAGATCGTTGCAGAGGTTCAGCCAGAAGGGGAACCGAGTGTTGCCAGTAGTGAGGGAGAAGCAGTTGCCACATGGGGCGACCACTCCTCTTACCAGAGGCAAGTGAGGAACAAGGTCAGAGATAAAGGGGACTCAGTCGCCACTAAGGGACACTTACTCCTGTTATCAGACACCAGGTCCTGGAAGTCTGAAGAAGTACCAGAGCAGCCTATTTCATTAGCCGGGGACGGTGAAGAAGTTGGGAAAGCTTCAGCAGAGTCAAGCTAGGGACCCAGCGAGACAGTGTGGGTGACGCTTGCAGAGGATTCAGCGGGTTAGCTGAAGAGCCAAGTCAGGGACCCCGCAGGACAGTGTGGGTGACACTTGGAAGTTATAACGAGCTAGTTGTGGAGGAGTCTAGTTGTGGATGATCTACAAATACAGTTTTCTGCAATCCAGCTTAAAGGTCCTTGAACCGTATTCTACCGTTCCTATTTTTGTCTCGGAGTCTGCCAAGTGTTTTACATCTGCCTAAAGGTGTCTAGGCCCTAAACCCTTTCTCCTCTAATTCTGTTAAGAGACAATAAATCTCTTTTGCATTCACAAAGTGACTGTCGTCCAACTTATTCTATCCGCACTACACCCACTATGCCTAGTAACCCACACTGTGAAGATGAATGTCAGCTCTCCCTGGCTCTGGATGTCAAAATTAGGCCTCTAGGGACTGGGGCCATCGCTACATTAGTTTAAGGCCCATTCACCTTTATGCATTACCAAGTGCACGCTGTGGTCAGTTAAGGAGCCATTATTTTGCACCCCATCCCACAGTTACTTTAGTGGAAAACGCAGTAGCACTGCAGCCCACCACATAGCACATGTCACTAACTGTTCTTTGACAAAATAGATTGCCTTAACACAACGCACATTAATATGCAACATAATGTGCGTTAATGCACTTGTATTAATGCACTGCACCAGCCTGAAGAAATGTGCATGGGCTCTTTACACACTTTACATATTAGGTCTGTAAGGATATAAGGCCACTTTAAAATGTAAGTGTAAAACCTCAGTATAGTACACTATACGCAGTTTTGCATTTGCATTAAGCAGGACATAATGAATGTTTTCTTGCTTCTTACAAACATAATTATAAGGAAGATTTCCTTTGTAAGCGGTGATCATTTGTCATATTTTTGAAGAACACAACTGCTGGGAGAATCAATAACGTGTGTCTGTGCCAGGAAGAGGGACTCATTGCTTCGCGGTGTTCACTCCGATTCAGTGTTCTGCCAGCATGCAGTCACTATGTCTACAGATGTGCTTCATCTTTTGATATATGGTACAAATTATTATTTGATTTGCTAAGCCAGTGATTGTTTGCATTTAAGAAACGTTTAACTTCATAGGAACAAGTTTTCAATGTATATACCAACCAACCCAACCTTTAAGCCCTTAGGCAATAGGGAACACCCCTGAACTTATGGGAACCAAGAAAAATGAATATGCAAATATTGCTTGGTTGAAACCTATAAGTGTTTTATCTTTATTTGAAAAATTTTTGAAAGTACAAAAATAAGAAGACATAATGTAAAGGCATATTGTAGAAATACATATTACAAAAAAACATAGTAAAGGGGGAGGAGGAGAAAGGAAGGGATTGGCCACAACATTGTATATCGGGTCATGGAGTCGGGGTCAAGACATAAAATCGAGGCTACAGATTCAGGCCCCAGAGGACAGTCGGTCCCTGTGAATCTAGGTAGTCTCCCACAAGGGCATGGTGAAGTCTTTTTTGACTGAGGTTCCTTGCCCCGACCCCTGTTTCTTAAGGCAAACAAAATAAGTGTTTTTTTTAAGCATTACTTTTGATTGAGCAGCTACCCTTTGTACAATGATGTGCATGATGCCATGCATTTACATGTGTTGTGTAAAGGCAGCCTATTCATTTTGAATGGACTGCCAACACACCTCAGTGCACCAAACCAGATCTAACCATTTTTTAACAAGGTAGCGCACAACAATAGTAGATTGCGGTGTGTTGTAGTGTGCTGTAACCCAGGTTTGTTGCTTTACTGCAGTGGAATGATGTTAAATTCTTTGGCATTGCAACGCACTAACATGTGCATTGTGCAGTACGATGTGTTGCATACTTTTATTTAAAGAGGACCTTCACTCTCAAAAGGGCGTCTGTTCTATTCTACCCCTACACAGTTGGAATCTATGTTTTGTTTTCTTGTGTCTGTTTACCTTCATTAATAATGTATCCTCTGGCCCAGCTCACATTGTCTGTCCCACCAAGGCAAGAATGACGTATCCTAGGTCCAACAGACTCCTGGAAAAGCATTTTGCATCTCCCAGGAGGCTGCAGGACCAGGGACATAGTTGGAGGACAGGCTCATTGTGTGTCAGTAAGAAAGACCGAAGCTATATAATACAAACAGCAGGACAGCACTGGATTTGCTGTGTGGGTGAAAATACAATAAAAGTAAGAAGGGGCCAAAAAATATGGGGGAGTGAATTTCCTCTTCAATAGCAAACACAATCATTTAGAATTCGGATGAGAGGCTTAGTTCGATAAAACACTGCCTGCAAGGGCCGCTGATTTCAGTCCCAGGATCTTCTCCCACTAGTGGAGAAACCGCCAGGCAAACAACAACTTCAACTCTTCTGGCTCAGAGAAAAAAATATAGGAGATGCCTTTTAAAAGTTTATTGCAAGTAACTTGGATGGGGTTAGGGATAGGGAGCTGCGGGATATTCCAAGGCACTAACAGGAGAAATAAGGACACTCTTCCCTTGTAGCAGCTTCTTGTCCCCTCAAATAATAGGAAAAGATGGACAGCACCGGAGTTCTTGTAGCAATGTCCCAGGCCAGGCAAGCCTTAGGCCCCTTTTACACTGGCAGACCATTTGGGTCCGCCTGTCAGTTTTTCAGGTGGAGCTAATCGGACCATCCATTGCTCTCTATGGAGCAGCTGTTAGGAAAAAGGAACAAAATCTGCTGTTCTGGACGTTTTCCGCGGTGGCGCGCGCTCCCGTGCGCGTTCACGCGCGCCTGCGCGCGCGCGCCCGTGCGCGCGCACGCCCGGAAACGGCGCCAAACGGGCCTATTTAAACCTGGAGGCCCTGGAGACAAGTGCTGCTCGTTCTACAGCGTTCCCAACCTGTGAGCCCCAGCCTCTGATACCTGTTCCTGCGTTGTTCTGCCTCCTGTTTGACCCGGCTTGTCCCGACCTGTTGTCTGCCTCCTGCTCCGACCCCGGCTACCCTTGACCATCCGATTGTCTGCTCCTGTGTACCTTTGCTGCCCGCCCGTGTATCGAACCTTGCTTGGACTCTGACTACTCTTTTGCCTGATCCTTTGTACCGTCTTGCCTGCCCGTTGCCGACCCTGCCTGAACGACCATCCATCTACCTGCACGCCTCCTGGAGCTTCGCTACATCATCGGTGATCCTCCAGCCCTCGTGCCATCCCGCACTCTTGGGCCTCTGTCCCCACTACCAGGGGTCCTCGAATCGGGTGCGCAAGAGCGGTTGTTCCCTGCACAAGACAGACTCCACCGTCAGGTACGTGACAGCAGCGGATGTCAATGGCCATATATCCGTTGACACCCACCTACCCGCTGACATCCAATCCAATACTACCCGCTAAACACAGACGGATGGAAATCCACTCCCTACCTGCTAAAAACAGACGAATGGGGATCCGTTCCTCATCCGTCTGGTGGATTGGATCAGATGACAGTCTGATAGCCCATAGATGGCTGTGTCCGCTCTGCATCAGTGCAAGTGGACACGGACCTGTCATCCTCCTGCTCAGTGGGGATCAGCGGAGAGATCCCCTGCAGAGCGGGCGGATCCACTGCTGGACTCTGCCAGTGTGAAAGCAGCCTTATGCTCTGCAAAGGAGGGGTTAACAAAATCAACAATCACTAAGATCCTTCTCTCTTCTTCTGTACTCGTTGCTAGACATGTGTAGAATGAAAAAAAATTGTTTCATTTCGATTCATTATTTACATAAATTAGTTAGTTAAATTTGTTTAATCCCTTTAATTTGTTTTCGGAATTCATTTCGTTTATTCGTATTCAAATTGATTTGAATTTTCAAATTCGAATTCGGATCGATTTGAATAGTTTTCAAATTCGAAAAGTTTTCAAATTCGAATCATTTTCCAAGTTCCAAAGAGAATAAAATAGAATAGAAAATAAAGGAATATAATAGAAAAAATATAATAGAACAGAAAATAAAAGAATAGACTATAATAGAGTAAAACAGAACAAAATAGAATAGAAAATAAAAGAACAGAATATACTACAATATAATAGAAACAAATATAATAGAATAACATAGAATATAACAATCTTCTGAAATTCACATTTCAAATATTATTATATTCTTTTCTTTTTTATTTTTTTTCTATTCTATTCCTTTATTTTATTTTCTATTCTATTTTATTCTCTTTGGAAATTGGAAAACTATTAGAATTTGAAAACTATTCGAATTCGAAAGCTTTTTTAATTCAAATGTGAAAACTATTTGAATTTGAAAAGTATTCAAAAACAATTTAAATTTGAATTTGGTCCAAATTGTTTTTTGTTATTTCGGATTCGTTCAAGGGGCAGCAGCCCCAAAAATATCAGCCCTGAGCTTGGGAAGAGGACAAGTTAGGCTCCAAGGGGGCCTACCTGACACTGGGCTGAAAATTCTGCTCTGCCAGGGAGAACATACAATGAAATAACAGCACAAACATCCATCCCTAAGTAGAAAAGCTGCACTGTTAAACCAACTGAAAAATGCAAATTCCTGACCGTTTTTTTGACCAGAGCTGTCAGTTTGGGGTCTGAGAATGAGGGGTATTTCCCTGCCTCTTCTGTCAGAAGCCACCTGAGATGCATGACATGGTCCTGCCTACCTTACATACTCCTATATGAAGCTTATATGATGACCACATGCTTTCTCTGGCTAGATCTAAGGTAGGCAGAGACTTAATATGTTGAAGGCCCAAATGCCAACAAAGATCCATGACTATTAAAGTCTACCCAGTTATTATAAGCTTAGTGATGAATCATCCCTTCTTATTGTAATTCCAAAAATCGTCACAAGACACTGCCCTCCATTTTGGAATCAGCGAATGTAATTATTTAAAGCAATGAAATGTCCTTCCCTTTACTGATATGCTATGGTTACGTGTGTCATTCTCAGTCTGCGTTTTTAGTGCCTGTGACACATTCTAAGTGTCAAGGCTACAATTTCAGGGACATCCAGATAAATGTGCAGCTAGTGAATCATTTTGGTTAAAATTAGAGATTTAAAATATGACAGCCATGTCTAAGGTCAATGCCATTTATTGCAAATCCAGATCTTCCTGGTTGAACTGCTATTTATGTGCATTTTTCACTTTTGTAGCGGCACCGAATGCATAGAATGTCATTATTTTTAATGGAAAATGGAACTTTGCTGGGGAAATAGTGCCTTATCTGCTCAGCTCGCCACAGATAGAGATTATACAAGGTAACTGAAGCTGCAGTGTTCATCCCAGGTCTATTATAAAATGCCATTTCTGGAGAATGATCAAGTAAGTGAGGGGAATATTATTCTGCAAGGAGAAAATATAAGGCATAATATCGAACGAGCGCTGTTATTTTCTGATGGTATCGGTAGCAGTAATGATGATATAATATTAATAATAACAAATAACAACAAAATGGTAGAGACTGTTGTATACAGATTTGTTAACGACTTCAGCCCCGGAAGTATTTCCCACTTTAGGACCAGAGCACTTTTTGTGATTCGGCACTGCGTCGCTTTAACTGACAATTGCACGGCCGTGCGACATCGTAACCAAAAGAAATTTGCGTCCTTTTTTCCCCACAAATAGAGCTTTCTTTTGGTGGTATTTGATCCCCTCTGCGTCATTTCTGATCACCACTATAAACAAATAAAGAGCGACAATTTTGAAAAAAAAAATTTTTTTACTTTTTGCTAAAATACATATAAAAAAACGAATTTATTCATCGGTTTTGGCCAATTTATATTCTTCCTCATCTTTTTGGTTAGAAAAATTCGCAATCAGCGTTTATTGATTGGTTTGCGCAAAAGTTGCCATGTTTACAAACCATGAGAATTCATTTCTGTTTTTTTACATTTTTTTTTTTTTTACTAGTAATGGTGGTGATCTGCGATTTTTATTGGGACTGTGATATTGCAGCGGACATGTCGGGCATTTTTGCACTTTTTTGGGACCAATGAATCAGCGATCAGAAACTTAAATATCCACTGATTACTGTGTAAATGTCATTGGCAGTGAAAGGATTAACCTGCAGGGGCGATCTAAGGGTTAACTGTGTTCCCTAGGTGTGTTCTAACTGTGAGGGGGCTGGGCTACCAGGTACCAGGGGCATAAGAGACCTAACTTATCCCAGTGACAGGGATCAGTAGATCTCTTACATGCCCACTGACAGAGAGAGATGCCGTGTTTAGAACGGCGGTTCCCCGTTCTTCCTCTCTGCTAGGCAATTGTGGCTCACTGGCGGAGATCGAGTCCGCCCGAGACGCCCACACTCTTGCAGAGCTAGCCGTGCATGAGCGAGCCGCCATTTATAGATGGCAATTTACGGGACGCTGCCACATTGCAGTAAATGTACGCAACGCGAACGGCAAGCGGTTAAAAAGACGAAACGCAGTTTGCAAGATGTTGTAGCAAATGATGAGAAATTGGAACCAATGAAACTATGATGAAACTCCACAAAGCCTGCCTTTTCTACTGCATGGATCAATTAGTCATCATGTGCCCTTTAACCACTTGTCTACTGGGCACTTATACCCCCTTCCTGCCCAGGCCACTTTTCAGCTTTCAGCGCTGTCGCACTTCGAATGACAATTGCGCCGTCATGCAATACTGTACCCAAATTACCTTTTTATCATTTTTTTTCACACAAATATAGCTTTCTTTTGGTGGTATTTAATCACTGCTGGGTTTTTTTATTTTTTGCTAAATAAACAAATAAAGCCTCTTTCACATATATGGACCGTTCATTTCATCAGTTCAGTCATGTCAAAACGGATGAAGTATTTGGCCCCTTTCACGCGGGCGCTCCGTGTGCGGGGTCCGTTTTTGCTCAGCGGGGATTGATCCGCTGATTCCTGCTGAGCCGGCAGATGACAGGTCTGTCTCCGCTTTCTATGCACAGACAGATCTGTCCCTCTATGGGAAATCGGATGAAAACGAACCGTCTGTCCGTTGTCATCCGATCTGATCCCCAGACGGATAGAAAAATAGGGTTTCCATCTCTTGGACTTCACGGAGCACGGATCAGATCAGAGAGTGGCAGATGTCAGCGGACATGTCTCTGCTGACATCCATCGCTCCATAGAGGAGCATGGGGAGTCCGTTCAGGTCCGCCTGAAAAACGGAGAGGCGGACCTGAACAGAACGCTCATGTGAAAGGGGCCTTAATCATGTTTTCATCAGTGCTCATCAGTTTTTCATCCGTTTTTCATCAGTGAGCATCAGTTTTTCATTTGTTTTTTTTACATCCACTACCAATGCGAAAATGGATTAAAAACTGACCATTTATCAGTTTACATCCATTTTTCATCTGCTCCGTTTTTTTAACGGAAGAAAAATAGAGCTTTGATCAGTTTAAAAAAATGGATGAAGCTGGATGCAGATGTATTGTATTGTACATAGATGATCATCTGTTTACATCAGTTTTTCCACAGAGATGCATTGATGGATGGACAGCATGCATGAAAGGGGCCATAGTTTGTTATAAGACTTTGGAAATAGGTAATTGTGCTCCTTCACTGATGTGCGCTGATGAGGCTGCACTGATGGGCACTGATTGGCTGCACTGGTGGGCACAGATGAGGTGGCACTGATGGGCATTGATGGGCACTGATAGGTTGCACTGATGGGCACAGATGAGGTGGCACTGATGAGGCTACACTGATAAGTGGTACTGATAGGTGGCACTGATATGTGGTACTGATGGGCACTGATAGGTTGTACTGATGGGCACAGATGAGGTGGCACTGGTGGGCACTGATAGGTGGTACTGATAGGCAACACTGATGGGTGACACTGATGGGCACTGACTGGTAGGCAAACTGATGAGCACTGGTAAGGTAGCACTGATGACAGTGCTGAGTGACACTGATGAGGAGGCACTGATAGGCACTGATTGGCAGCAATAATGGGCACTTATTGGCAGCTCTGGTGGGCACTGGTTGGCAGCACTTGTGGGCACACATTGGCAGCACTTGTGGGCAAACATTGGCAGCATTGGTGGGCATACATTGGCAGCACTGGTGGGCACTGTTTGGACTGCACTGATAATCAGGACACTGATAATCAGTGCCCTGATTATCAGTGCTGATGTCCCTTTTAAAGAAGCCAGTTATTGGCTCTCTTCTCCTCTCCCTATGCTGTCAGCATGAGGAAAGAAGTGCCGATAACCGGCTTCTATTGGATTGGACACAGCTGATCACACGGTAAAGAGCTGCTGATTGGCTCTTTACCCCAATCTGGGATCAGCAGTGTCCTCCGGACACTGTGATCACGGAGCACGCCGGCCACACCCAGCAGCGGGCGTGATCACAGGAAGCAGTCATATTACGGCCTCCCAGAGCTAGCCGTCCACACTGTAGCCATCATTTGGGCGGTCAGCAAGTGGTTAAAGGAGTTCTATAGTCAGAGCATACACTTTCAGTTTATGACATCAGAATTTTAATACCAATACAAACAATAGTTATTTTTGACAATCCAATATAAGCTTACTTGAAAACTTCCTTTTGCAAGTTCTGCCTGTCTGCTGACCATCTCTTTCCACGGCTTCCTGTATTCCCTACATGCTTTGCTTCTCCTCTGCTACTTACTTGACATTTCTATGGAATACATATCCCATGGTACCTTGCTGCCTGCAAGCAGTGATTCCTGTACTGACTCTGCCATCTGAAACTCCTCCTCACAGATCCTCTGTAGTTCAGAAGGCAGGCTCTGTGAAATGTGTGACACAGCTATTTTACAAACTTCAACAATGTTCAGATTAATAGGAGTAGGCTTGGGTTGAGGACTTCTTTCACCACCCTATACGGAGCAAGCAGCCTGCACAGATGTGAACCCAGGCTAGGGGATTGAGGAAAGGATACCTTTTCCCCCCTTGCCCCTGATAATTTAGCATTATGCCCTCATACACACAGGCGTTTTTTAACGCCACATTTTTGGGCATTTTTTTTACAGCTCTCCATGTTATTCTATGGCCCCCTAAAAAGGCCTACATTTTTGAGCAGTAGAGGGCATCGGCATTAGTGAGCTGTAACTAGAACGCGGGACAAGCACGTTCTGAGGCTGTAGCGTTTTGGTGTTTTTGACTCCGACACCGCAAAACGCTCACTAACTCGCTCACTAACCGGCGTTTTTGACGCCGACATTTTCTGGTTAAAAAATAGGAATGTTTTGTTTTAAAAAACGCCTATTGAAGCTGACGCTCGCTAACGCTCACTAACGCTCATTAATGCCAATGCAAAACGCCCAAAAAAACGCTGATTTTTCCCTGACGTCAGACCTGACGTTTTGCTTATTTTTAAACATACGCCCATGTGTATGAGGCCTTAATATTAATCTTGCCTAATCTTTAGAAGTGTTTTAGTTTATAAGATACACCAGCTAAATACAATGATCTGTGACCTTATAGGGCAGTGATTGCACTTACCCATTAACAAGTCAAATACTCCATCCATCCTCAAATTCTTTACATATAACGAAGCAGCAAATCAACAAATATTTTGATAACTATGATAAAGTGGGAAGTGTGCAGTGGCATCACCATTTTCATTCATTTTCAAGACAACATTGCATTGTTCCATTTCACCCATCTCTACAACACATCAAAATATTTTAACCCGGTCTAATTTCACTTTAAGGATAGGGTTTGGCCCTACTGAGTTCGGTCAGCCAGTCACTTTTATTCGCTGAACAAACATGCCTAGGGCTATTGCCTGTAAAAGCAATATACAATTAATGGTCAGCAGCTAGTCTTTTGCTGACTCCATTCATGCATCACAGCATGCACAGCCACCATTACACAGCACTCCCCTCCCCCAGTGTACAGAGTAAATAACACATTTTCATTGTCATAGACATTAGAAATGAGTACTGCACAGGGGTGAAATTCGACTTCTAGGTGCAGGGGGGGTGGGTGAGTTTCAACATGAATTTCCCAAGCTGCCACTACAGGAAATCCAGAATAATCCTCGGGCATGTTATGCAATTACATTAAAAATGGACACTTATTGCATTTCTGTGCTTAACACTCGTTGGATCTGCATGTGCGGAGCAACCCCAGTTTAGGGTTGCCACATCATCCCTTTAATCCAGGACACATACTAATTACACAGGTTCTGTGGCTGATTAAGGTGGTAATTAAACTCACTCGGTGCCTCATCTGCATTAAATCAGCCACAGAACCTGAGTAATTAATATGTGTTCTGAATTAAAGGGATGATGTGGCAACCCTGCCCCAGCTGAGAACACTCTGATTCTGTGCATGCCACCTTTAACTGTGTGCACTAAGCACCCTTTGACTCTGTATGTACTCTGCACCCCCCCCCCCCCCAACTCTGTATGCATTGAGCACCCCCTGACTCTGCGTGTGCTTAGAACCCCCTAACTTTGTATGCACTAAGCATTCCTTGACTCTGCATGTGCTTTGCACCCCCCAACTCCGTATGCACTGACCACACTTTGACTCTGTGTGTGACTATTTGTGTAGTTACAAGCGCTGTGCAAACTGTTGGCGCTATATAAATTCTGTATAATAATAATAATACTTAGTACCTCCTTACACTGTGTGCTCTGAGCACAGCCTGACTTCGCTTTGCACCCTCCCTGTGCACTCAGCATGATTGATTCTACAGGTGCTCTGCATAGGGTTGCCATGTCATCCCTTTAATCCAGGACACATATGAATTATACAGGTTCTGTGGCTGATTAGGTGGTAATTAAACTCACTTGGTGCCTTACCTGCATTAAATTAGCCTCAGAACCGGTGTAATTCATATGTGTCCTGGGGATGATGTGGCAACCCTAGCTCTGCACCCCCTCAATTCTGTATGTACAGAGCACCCCCTGACTCTGCATACACTCTCTAACTCTGCTTATGTGCAGCAATAACAAACAAATGGCCCCTGTCCCCACCTATAAACTGGCCTTCACAGCAAGGAGCACATGGAAGGGCAAAGCATGCAAAACAAAACCAAATACAATTCCCAGCTCAACTCACCAACCAGTCTGCTACCAACCGAATTATCCAGCTAACAGTATTCGTTAAAAGCAGGGGTTTAGTTAACACACATTTGCAAATACATGCGCAAGCTGCAGAGAAATATCAGAGTGCCTTGGAGCAGCTCTGCAGCTTACGCATGTATTTGCAAATGTGTGCTAAGTAAACCCCTGTTTTTAACACAAACTGTTAGCAGGATA
This sequence comes from Glandirana rugosa, assembly GCA_018402905.1. Taxonomy (NCBI): domain Eukaryota; kingdom Metazoa; phylum Chordata; class Amphibia; order Anura; family Ranidae; genus Glandirana; species Glandirana rugosa. Next base: position 166,148 of record BLSH010345355.1, on the reverse strand, counting down.
ATTCTGTGAAGGCCAGTTATAGCATGGGGCAGGGGTCATTTGTTTATTACTGACTTAATATTGGTGAAGGGACACGCTAGACACCTTTTTTTTTTAAAGGTGTAATTTTATTTTACACAGACAGACCTGTACAGTAATTGTGGAGGAAACAGTGCTCAATCATCTGTATGATGCATCTACAATGATTCCAGTCAACATGTATATCATGACATAGTGATATTGAATATACATCAGTATTTCTAAGTTCAGAGATATGAAGCGAGTGCATGATAACCTGTTATTTTAGTCTTCATGACAATGAACAAGTACTAGTGTGATTCTAAAGAACCTCCCAATGCTATAATTTATATTGATGGTGGTAGTGCTGTCTGAGTTAACCCAGGAATTCCAGATTTTATTAAACTTGCTAGAACATCCCTTGGCCTCATACATTAATTTGTACAATGGGAGTGCTCGGTTGATAATCTTAAGTCAGAAAGATATGGTGGGTACAGACGTCAACTTCCAGTTCATAGTGATTGTATTCTTCGCATAGAATAGGGTTATGCGTAGAAAGTAAACAAACAATATTGTTGCGCTAAAATAACTCTGACATATACGTGTATCACATGTGAGATGATTAACACAAATAAAAAAGCATAATATATTATACTATAGTGAGAAAATGAGTAAAAAAAAAACACTTGTGAAAAAACACTTGTGAAAAAAGTCTTGTGAGGAAAAGGAAAGCAGTCGTGCTTTAAAGAGAAAAAGTCAAAATTATCATATCCATCAAATCAAATTGGAAAATAGCCAGTGAAAGAAGTCCCTTCTTTTATCCACCACCGCAGAAAACCGTGCGAACACCTCCAGTGATAATGTGGGTAATTGAGACCCTTACCGGAAGCAGAGACCTGCTATCTCTAGCTAAGGTCAACCTCACGAGCAGATATAGCCCTCTGCAGGGACCAGTGTGGTAGAGCGAAAAGAGGTGATCCTCCTAAATTCTCCAGGTTCCAACAGCATCCGTCTCATAGATTAATCGGGTGCAGCAGATCTTACAGGATACTCCCAAAGTACATGCCATAAAAAACAAGGGCTACATAGCGTAATACTGTAACACTTCTTTAATTAAAACATAGCATATAAAACCAGGGTACTCACATTGTAGAAAATCAATATGCGCATATAAGTAAAAAAGCCAGCAAACGAATAAAAACGCCCGTCCTCGCAGGATCAACATGTGGCGTGGTGACGTCAGTGCGTAGACTCCGCCCTACATGTTTCGTGATAGGTCACGTCTTCCTGGGGCCGATTTCTATGCGTAGAAAGGTCTGTGTATTTTTGGGCAAACATTCATCATCATCTATGTATCCCAGTAGACATCTCAAGGGATTGCAAACATTGGGTATTTGTATAATAGAACTAAGAAAAGCAGTGACATCCAACCAGAATTTCCTAGTCGGTGGGCATTCCCATAGCGCATAAAAAAATGTACCATCACCCGCGTTGCATCTAGGACAGGTTGCAGAGGACAATCTTTTGAACTGATAAAGCAGGCAAGGGGTATAATAGGATTTGTACAATAATTTGGTCTGTATAACCTTGTCATGGGAAGAGATGACCGAAGGGACCTGGAGAGGTAAGACCTCCTGCCAGATCTCCTCCGTCACCTCTGGCACATTAGAACGCCACCTAGATTTTATGATTCGAGTCTTATTAGTCGTGGAGTGAAGGAGAAACCTATAATATGTGGAAACAAGTTTTGTGTCCGAGGGGTCTGTCAATAAACGTTCAATCGGAGAGGGTTGGAGATTTATGCTTCGGAGTTCAAATTGTGTGTCGCAGCTGATGGAATCTGAAATAAGCCATAGAGGGGAGGCCAAAGTCCCTACGAAAGTTTGGAACGTATAGGAATGTATTCCCCGAGAACAAATGGGAAATCAGCCTCACCCCACGGTGAAACAAGAACCTTCCATCCGTTCTACCGTAAAACTCTTTCAGGCATGGGTTATTCCATAAATATGCGTAGGGTCATGGATAGAATGGTTGTACTCTCCCTACCTCTGGTAGATAAACGATGTATCAGATTTTGCAGTGACTCATAAGAAGTGAGGATGGCTTCTTCTAGAGCTGTAGCCGCATTGTTGGCCTCAGGGTAGAACCACCAATGGGCGTGTGCCAGTTGAGAAGCCATGTAATAGATGTGGAGGTTGGGGAGCACCAAGCCCCCTCCAAGACAGGAAGTTGCAATGCGTCTTTAGCTATCCTGACTGCCCCTCGCCCCCAGATAAATTGAGTAATAGTCAAATCTATCTCCTGGTACTTACGTTTAGGAACATAGACTGGAGAATTACCCAGTATGTAGAGAAAGCGTGGTAAAAAGATCATTTAATATATGTTGATCTTACCCAACAAGTTTAAGGGGAGTATGGCCCAGGTTTTTAATGTGCTCCTCAGTTTGCTAATAAGGGGGTCTAAATTTTTTCATATGTATAAGGAAATGGGTTGTTGTATGGTAACTCCTAAGTATCGGAAACTTGACACAATTTGCAAAGTGCAGTTAGGGGGTAAAGTAATTGAGGTCGACTGATCCAACATGAATAGGAGAGACTTGTCCCAGTTGACCTGGAAACCAAAAAAGTGGCCGAAATCCCAAATAGTATTCAGTAAGTTGGGGAGTGATGACTGGGGGTCCGCCAGATATATGAGCATGTCGTCCGCATATGGCGACACTTTCTCTTCTAGATACCCAATTGTCAGGCCCACAACATTGGAGCTAGACCTAATTAATGCTGCAAGAGGCTCTATCGCCACTGCAAATAACACCGGGGATAGAGGGCATCCCTGTCTAGTTCCTCTCTTAATTGGAAAGGAGTATGAGATAAAATTATTCACTCGTAGTCTTGCGCTAGGTTTATTATACAGCAACTGGACCCATCTAATAAATGTAGGACTGAAACCAAATTTTGCCAGGACCTCCTGCAGATACGACCCAAACGAAGGCCTTATGAGTGTCCAGTGTTAGGACAGCTCTGGAGCCCATAGAGGCATGAGTGGCCTGCATATTGGTAAAAATTCTGCATAGGTTAATCATTGTAGCTCGCCTTGGGATAAATTCTGTTTGGTCCGCTCCAATAATAGTAGTATTCACAGTGTTTAATCTGAAGGCAAGTACCTTGGCCAAGATCTTGACATCAGAATTAATTAAAGAGATTGTACGGTACGATTCACAATAGAGATGGTCTTTATGGGGTTTTGGGATAAGCACTATCAGTGCTTCCGACATAGAGCGTGGTAACTGTCCTGTCTTTAGTGCGTGGTTGAATACACTAAGCAAATGTGGGATTAGCAGGTCTCTGTAATGCATGTACTATTCTATAGGAAAGCCACCCAAGCCCAGTGTTTTGTTCCTAGCAAAGAATTGGAAGGCCTTCCCTATTTCATTGATTGTCAAGGGGGTATCCATTTTAACCTGGCTGTCCAGTAGTCTGGGGAGCGTTATATCATACAGATAGTCACCTAATTCTTCCACGGTATGGTGGGCCCTAGTAGAGTATAATGTAGAGTAGAAGGCAACAAATGCTTCTACTACCTCCTTATTCTGTTCCACCACAACGCCATCAGAGTGCATAATTCTGGAGATGCAACACGGCTGATAGTCAGGTCTAGAGAGATATGCCAAGAGGCGACTATTCTTGTCGCCAAATTAAAACAGTCGTTGATTTTGGTATAATAGCTTTTTCTGGGTATGTTCCAAGAGCACCAAATCTAGTGCTCTGGCCTTGGATCGTCATGTAACATGGATATCTGGAGCAGGAGACGCAGAGTAGGCAGCCTCCATGTCCTGAAGCTCCCTCTCTGCATCCATCAATCTGGACTGAGACGCATTACGGGCCTACCCAATAGTGGCAGCAAAGGAGCCATGCATGTTAGCCTTAAAGGCATCCCAGACCACAGGGACGGAAGCACTCTGACCATTAGTGACCCAGAAATAATTCATATTGGGCAGGCCCTGGCCCGTCAGGGCTTGGTTCGCTAGCCACGTCGGAGTCAGTCACCACACCCGATACGAAGAGGTGATTCCCAGCACAAGACCCACCATCAAAGGGGAATGGTCAGATATCGCCCTGGGAAGGTATTTGATATCACATATTATGTTAAGCCTTGCAGAGGAGAGTAAACACAGGCCAATATGTGATAATGTGTCATGAGTATCAGAATGACATGAGTATTCCTTCATGTCCTGAAGCTCACTGTGTGCTAACTAATCCCCTGTTTTTAATGCAAACTATTAGACAGGATAATTAGGTAGGTAGCAGACTGGTCAGTGAGTTGAGCTAGGAATTTTCTTTGGTTTTGTTTTTATGTGCAGCACCCACTAACTCTGTATAGACTGAACATCCCTTGGCTTTGCTTCTGCTGTGCACCCAATAACTATGTGCACATTGAGCACCCCCTCACTCAGTGTTTGCTCTGCATCCCCTGAATCTGTGTGCTGAGTAGAGTTGAGCGAACCTCTGGAAGTTCGGGTTCTGCTGGTCCGTCCGAACTTCGGGACAAAGTCCGGGTCCGGGTCCGGACGGAACCCGAACGATCGCACGGACAACAAACTTTTAGGCACAAAAATGGCTGTAACAAAGTCCTGGAAAGCCCTAGAGGGCTGCAAAAGGAAGTAAAATGGGGGTAAGGGTAGGGCAAGTGCCCTACAAAAAAATGGGGACAGGGAAATAACTTTAAATATTTAAAAAAAAATAAAAACATAAAAAAAGCAAAAATGGAGGTGAATGGGGATCATCTTCAAACTGTGTCTGAAAAGTATTAATTAACGGTAGAAGCCATATAACTGTTCTAAAATCATCTTCAAACTAGGGCAAGTGCCCTACAAATAAATGGGGATAGGGAAAATAGATTAAAATCAAGTAAAAAAACGGGAAGGGGTTTGGATGTGGAGTAGGAGCCTAGAGGTTGACTAGGCCGTGACCGTGGCAGTGTAGGTGGAAGTGGCGGTGGTAGAGGAGTAGGAGGAGGTAGCCAACATGTTTTTTTTTTTGAAGGTCTCCAAGCGAGTTGAGATGAGTCGTGTGTCTAAGTCCCCTACGTCTCGTTTGTGACTCACTCCCCCACGAGTTACACGTGTATCAATAACCCACGTGTCGTCTTCGTTTCGGTTCCCTACAAGTCAGATATGT
>BLSH010345355.1:112384-133980 GCA_018402905.1 Glandirana rugosa | reverse complement strand
GGGGAGCAAATATTATGAGTTCAGTTTTGGACAAGTTGAGTTTAAGAAAGTGGTGGGACATCCAGGCTGATATGTCTGTTAATAAGTGATGGGGGGAGTTGGGGGGTGGAGAGGTAGATTTGGGTATCGTCAGCGTAGAAATGATACTGTCACATACTGTCACCAGTGCAGTACCGTGTTATCATATATATATAATCAGAGTGGCCACATGATGCAGAAGCCACACAGATGGCATGTTTACTGTGGGTAATCACAGCTGGCTTCCCACTGCGTATGTGTGAGCGACATTGAACTTTATGAATGGTTCCACTGCCTCCTGGGGCCCGTGATGTGTCCCAGAAAGCTGGGGGCAAAGGGGGGGGGGGCAAACTTCCTCTCAGATAACTTAGGCAATCTGCCATCTGAGCATAAGTGGGAGCAGGCGCCTATAAAAACTAGGTACCTGCTCCCCCCAAAAAATATAATGTGCCAAATGTGATAGAGGAGGGAGGGAGGAGTACATAAAGTGGAACTTCCCCTTTTGAGTGAAGTTCCACTTTAAAGATCCACTGGTAGGTAGTGTTTAGGTGTAAGTAGTGTAATGTGTTTTTTGGCCGGCTGGCAAGTTTTCTAGGAAATTACTATATTGGATTCATTCTGTGAAAACTGCTTGCATGAGGACCTCACTATAAAGAGCTAGTTATTAATTGATTGGGACAGCTGCCATTTTTGTTTTGAATGCTGGACAGTACTACTTCTATTCTTATGTGTGCTGGCTAAAATTCAGGCTGACTGACCTTGGCAAAGAAATAACCCTCATCCATGTTACATATATTTGCCTGATAATTAAATTACTGGTTTCCCCTAAGATGCCATCTTTATTCTCTATCCTCTCCATCCATCATAACCATAAACATGCATGCTTGGACTATCTAAATATTTATATGTCTATAGAGGTCCTACACAAAAAAAAAATGCCTCTGTGATTAAACCCTGACCACTCTACAATGTCCACGGGTGCACCTCTTCTAGTACAGTTGCTCCAGAGATTAGTAAATGAGGGAAAGCTCTTCTGACTTCCCTCACCTAATCATGTGCAAAAATGCTGTTTTATTTTAATTTTCCTTGCATGTGATTGGGTATTCTTTGCAAAGTGAAGCTTTTTTTTCAAATATATCTTTATTGACGCCCTAACCGGGCCATGACAATTCAGTACAGATATGTCATAGATACGTAATTATGGACATCCAGCGTATTAGTTATGCTATCCAAGTACATTCTATTCAAACAGTGTCCAGGATGTGTTAGATCAAGAGACATATTATACAACCGGTGCCCAATGTCGGCTCCTGTTAATGCCGTATCTTATGAACAACATTATGCCTACTCAAGACAAGTCCGAATTGTCCTATGCTATTTCCATTTTTGGGGATCGACAGAGTGGAAGATTAGTCTAATAAAAAAGAAGAAGAAGAATAAGAATAATAATGGAAGCAAGAAAGAGGAAGAGGAAGAGAAAGAGAGAGAAGGAGGAGAGAGAGAAAAAAAAACGGGGGGGAGGGGGGGGTTTGCTCGTATAGTCGATTTTGCGTTAAGACCGGTTAGCCTGGGTAGATGTACAACCTACATTCAAGAATGCAGTGCCTTCCGGGGAAAGAATTAACTGATTCCAGAACCCTCATGTCTTAGAGTATTGTTCCCTTTCGTGGCGCACGGTAAGGACTAAATGTTCCATTTTATTTAAGTCTTCTACTTTTCCGCAATCAGTTCGCCAGTGAAGGGGAATGCAGGCCTTCGCGGCATTCAATAGGTGATGCACAACTGACTTTTTATATACTTTGGCCGAGACAGTGGAGGCGTGGAGTAATAAGAAGGCCGGATCATCCGGGATGGTATATTCTGTAAATTTCTGCACTATTGCCCTCATTGAGGACCAAAAGTGGGTCAACTTCAGGCACGACCAGAAGATGTGGATCAGCGTTCCTCTGTCTCCATGACATCTCCAGCAACATGCGGTTGTGTCTGGGTAATACTTATGTAGTACACGGGGGGTGAGGTACCATCTGTGTAGATGCCTCCTGTATTTTGGAGCAAATAGAGGATTTTAACCTCCCTGGTGGCATGATTATTTCAGATTTTTGGTGCTGAAAGCGGTATGATTATTTTGCGTGAAAATTTGGCATTTTATATTGTAGGCCTGTAATTCTTAGGAATAACTCACTTAAAGCGGTAGTAAACCCTAAAATCAATTTTTACATACAGGTAAGCCTATAATAAGGCTTACCTGTAGGTAAAAAGAATATCTCCTAAACCTGCATGATTCAGGAGATATTCGCCCTGCATGCAGCCGCTGACATTAGCGGCGCATGCGCTCTGACGATCCGGCCGAGGCGGCCGGCATCTCAGAGCTGGCTGCCGGTGCGAAGAGCTGCCGCGCGCATGCGCGGGAGTGACGTCACGCGGCTCCGGCCACTCACAGCGCCGGAGCCGCGTACCCGGAAGACAGAAGAGGACAAAGATGTCAGCGTCCTTAGCGCTGACCGACTCGGGCATCGGGGGCCTCGTTCTAAGGTAAGTATTTCATAATATGTTAGTATGCGATGCATACTAACATATTATGCGATTTTCTTGCAGGATTTTTTTTTATTTTTATTTCTGTCAGCGGGTTTACTACCGCTTTAAATCTGTCCAAACAAGAGTCTAGTAGACATCCCGGGTATGATAAAGTTTGAAAAATGAAATCATAAATTATAATATAATAAATAACTAAAAATAATTATCAAAAATAATAACGTAATAGTAATAAAATGTATTCAATAATGTAATCAAACCAAAAACACTGAAATTTGCTCATTTGCAGAATTGTCGCTGTCGTCACTTTCAGTTTCTGATGATAAATTTCCCCAAAAATCAGTATCACTCAATTGTGCAAATCATTCTTATTTACTATCACTGTTTTCTAGCCGATCAAAAACCACTTTTGACGTAAAGGAACACTTTTTGGTTGCTATGCACATTCTCATGTTTCCAGGCAGAAAGAATGACATAAATAATATAAAAGTGCATGCAGGGCTCTGGGCAAACCACTAGGGACAAAGGGGATGTGAAATGATTTCATACAGTAATCTATAAGGTTACAGTGTACTGTATGTGCTGTGTGTGTTTCATTTTTTGAATTTCCCGCCGGTCTCCGTCCCCGTGCGACGCGGCGCTCGCAGGGAATTGGCGCCCGGCACACAGGAGTCATCTGGCGGCGGACACAGCCCGCAGACACTGCGGGGGACATCGCTGGATCCAGGGGACAAGGTGAGTAGCGCTGCCTGGATTCAGCAATGCAATCCCGAGTGTGGCTCGGGGTTACCGCTAATGGTACTGAAATTCCACCCCGAGCCACACTCGGGATTACCGCCAGGGAGGTTAAAGAGAATATGTGAATGTGTTGAATTTGAGAAAGGGAAAATGATTAGTTTAAGTCTTTCTCCCACTGAGAGATAGCTGGTGAAGGCAGTTGTTGCGCCGGAGTGAGCAGGAGATTATATGTCTTAGATGTTACCTGTGTGAGGGTATCCTTCTCAGAACAATAAACTTCAAACGTCGTTAATGGGCGGTTAAAGCATTGTGGGTTGGGTAAGGAGTTAAGGAAGTGTCTCAGTTGGAGTGCCGCCCAAAATGGGAGTCGGAGGGAACATGTCTCGTTCTGTAGTGTCTCTAACGAGAGCCATCGGCCATTCTCAATAAAGTGAAGTGCCTTGATTCGCCCAGCTGTAAGAAAATTGGTACGCACCTGATAGTCCAGTCCTGGAGGGAATTGTGGGTTCCCGACGATAGGAAGCAGTGGAGAGTCTGCAGTGCAGAGGGAGTATTGCTTGCATGTCTGTATTCCTATGCTCTCAGAGAGGTTGGCAAGAATTTGTAGCATCAAATAGCGCCTTGTAGTGATACTCTGGTTTGGGCCTGTTCAATTTGTGCCAAAAGTGTGTCGTTAAAGTGACGGCACCAGACAACGACTCTGGCCAGGTGGGCGGCCTGGTAATACTTCCTCATGTCTGGTAGCGCCAAGCCACCATAAAGCTTGGGGAGGGACACGAGTGAGCGGGGTAACCGTGGTTTCTTATGAGCCCAGACAAAGCGGGTTAAAAGGGCATGTATTTGTGTGAAATAATGTACAGGGATCGAGATCGGGAGTGCCCTAAATAGATAAAGGAATTTGGGTAGTATGCACATTTTAATAAGATTGCACCTGCCAAACCAAGAGTGGAGACCATTATGCCATTTCTCCAATAGGATACGTGTTTTTGTCAACAGGGGTGTGAAGTTTAGGGTATACATGCGGGAAAGATCAGACGGGACCAGGGTGCCTAAATAATTCAAAGCTGTATCTGTCAACTTAAATTTAAAGTTGGATTACAGCGAGATGCGTAGATTGAGGGGCAGTTCTACTCCCATGGCTTCTGACTTACTGTAGTTAATTTTAAGATTGGAGAGAACCCCGTATGTTTCAAACTCCCGGAGGAGGTTTGGTAATGAGATAGCCGGGTTCGTCAAGGAGAAAAGGAGGTCATCTGCGTACGCCAAGACCTTATGCTGAGCGTCGCCAATCTTGACACCATGGATATCTGAGTTGAGTCTAATGGTGCCAAGACATGGCTCTAAGGATAGGGCAAATAGTAGTGGGGATAAAGGGCACCCCTGTCTAGTCTCGTTCGTGATCGGGAAGGGGTCCGAGAGAAGTCCGTTAGCTTTGACCTAGGCTGTGGGAACCGAGTAAACTTGCGCGATCCAATTTATGATAGTCTCCCAGACCGATGCGACGGAGGACTGCGAACATAAACTTCCAATCAACTCGATCAAAGGCCTTTTCAGCATCTGTACTAATGAATACACTAGGTGTGTGGGTCTGTTTGGTGATATGTATTAGTTTTAGGACTTTAGTCATATTGTCTCTGGCCTCTCTAGTGGGAAAAAAGCCTACTTGATCTAAATGTATCAAGTCCCATAAGTGGGGAGACAAGCGGGCGGCCAGGATCTTGGTAAACAATTTGAGGTCCGTATTTAAAAGGGAAATCGGTCTATAATTTCCTCCGCATGCCAGGTCTTTCCCTTTCTTTGAGATTACAGAAATATGGACTCTCAGGGTATCATGGGGCAGGATCGCCTCTGTTCCTAGTTTGTTAAACAGGTCTATCATATGAGGACCCAGGATTGGGAGTAGGGTCATGTAATATTGCAAAGTAAAGCCATCAGGGCCCGGGGCTTTGCCAAATTTGGTCGACTTAATTGCTTGTTCTAGTTCCTCTAGCAAAGTGAAGCTTTACCTCATTTACTAAGCTCTAGACCAGGGTTTCTCAACCAGGGTTCCACCAGAGGCTGCAAGGGGTTCCTTGAGCAATGGTCAATTTCTACCTCCCAGATAAATTCCCAATGACATCATTGATCTTTTTAGCTATCTGTAAGGGAATAATACTTCCCAATGACCACACGTGTAGGGAGCATTCTTCCCATTGACCATCACACTAATGTATCATGAGTTGTAGATATTTAATTTTTAGCAGGGGTTCCCCAAGACCAGAGAATAAATTCAAGGGTTCCTGAAAAGGTTGAGAAAGGCTGCTCTAGACCAACTGCACTTGCAAAGTGCACAGTCTACTTGTCTTTAATAATTCCACCCTTATAATACGTCACCTGTGCCTCATCCAAAAACAAACTAATTACTCTCCTGATGTTATATGAACAATTAATGTCCAAAAAAGCCATATGCATTGTTTTTGTAAAATTTGTGTTTTATAATCTGGTAGAGGATATGTATACCTACAAACTGTCAATAAATGACCAGTAGAATTTCATTTGAATGTTTGTAAGGTAGTTATGAGAATTTGTTTGTCAAAGTATTCAATCTTTTGTTTCAAAGCCATTAAAAGGTCCTGATGCTCCCGAGCCCTTACCATTCCCCCTTCTCTTGATCTCTAACCCTCTGATCCTCCTTCTTTCTTGCTTCCCTTAGCCTTCCTTTGCTCCTTTCCTGTCAGGTGCGCACACTTTCTTTAGCGCCACCTTTCTGCATCACTTTCTCCTGAGTTCCAGTAACTTGTGTGATAACTGTCAATGCTAGCCCCTGTGTTGGCACAACTATTGAACGTTGGCTACTTGTTAAACTCGAATAAAAATTATTGGAAAAAGCCATTAAAAGTTTGCCCAGACCTGCTACTTAAATGAAATCCCAGATGCATTAAAGCAGCATGGGCAGCACAGTGGCTAAGGTGTTAGCACTTCTGCCTACCAGCGCAGGGTTGTTGGTTCCAATTCCAAACGCGGCAATAGCTGCCTGAAGTTTGTATATTCTGCCTCTGTAGGTTTCCTCCCACACTCCAAAGACATGCTGGTAGGTGACTCCTGTCAAGTATGTGTATGTATGAATGTGAGTTATGCCCCATTCATACTTGTGCAACTTCAAAATCGTACGACTTTAGCTTTGACCAATGTGATTTTTTTGTTTGTGCTCTACAAAGTCGCTATACATGTGCAGAATGGAAAAAATAATCTTGTTTCTTCATTTTCGAATGAATTCCAAATTTTCAGAATGATTCAAATTCAAATCGGTCAAAAATGAATAGGCCGGTCCAAATTCTGTGTGAAGAATAGCTGGTTGCTAAGAGTGGGCCGGGAAGCCGTTTGCCGCGTCTTAACAACCAATGACTCATCAGCTGTTAGTGGGTTTCCCTACTGACAGCTGAATGTAAACTAAACAATTGCCGGCAAGGAATGATAAAGTTAATTTAAAGTTAAAAAACAGCGTGGGGTCCCCCCCAATCCATACTAGGCCCTTCAGGACTGGTATGGATTTTAAGAGGAACCCAATGCCAAAATTTATGTAGCGCCCCCATAGTGTAGGTGCGTTTTCTAGTAGGGTTTTGCTAGGCAAGGTAAAATTTAGTCAGGCCTGACTGTAGGTGCAGGCCTGAATGTTTTGATCTGGGCCAGGGGGAGAGGCTCAGGGAGGATCGAGTGCACTTGACAGAAGAGGTCACCAGTACCTCCCACATCCTTCTAGAAACCTGGGGAAGGTTTCTGGTCAGAGAGCTGGGAGATAGGTGGAGCCATCTGGTGTATTCTAGGGAGCCCTGACCAATCTCGCAGGATAGGCAGGGGGCAGGCCTCCTTAAATACTCTGAGTCAGCCCAATCTGGGAGGAGAAGTGTTGGGTGGAAGTCTGGAGATGTAGCAGAGGCGCTGTGGAGGCCCCTGCCCGGGAGGTCGCCCCAGTCTGGGGAGGGTGACCTTGGGCCCTGGAGGTTCGGGTGCAGCCAGGAAGGTGGTAATTCCTCGAGTCGCTCAAGGAACAGGAGAACAGCAGAGGTGCTACACAGTGAGAGACTTTAAAATGATTCACCGGTTCGGTGAGTGACAGTCCCTGGAAACTGCAATAGAAAGTGCTGGAGCAGGCTGGGAGAGGAATAGTGGACAGTCTGTGGGAGCCTTGGGCGCCAGTTCAGGGAAAGGAGAGTCATTGAGGAAAAGCAGGTCGGTGGGACCTGGAAGAAGGATAGGCTGGGAGTTTTAGTCCATCAAAGGCCCGGCTAGCACTCAAGTACTTTTTGCTACACATTCAGGGGCCCATGATCTCTGGCCTGTAATGGGTGTTTCAGAGGTTCTGCTGAGAGTAGGCCTCACCATGTGCTAGCCGCGGTGAAGAGAAAGGAACAGAAAAGCTTGATAAATTTGCTTTCAAGCTGGAAACTAAGTGTAGTGCTGGAGAGAAGTAATGGAGTGATGGAGAGAGAACGGTAGGAGAAACGGTCAGCTAGTTGAGTGCTGGAGAGTTGTGAGGAGTAACAGTCTGCAGAGGGACGGTCTGCAGGGAGGTGCGCATATACAGGAGTGTATATGGACTTCATGTAATATAATTTTTTGGGCATCCACAGTCATCCCTTATCCCCATCCAAGTTATTTCCCCTAAATAAAACAACAAAAACAAGAGCAGTGTCTACGGATGTGTGATATATGGTGTGACTGAGGGCAGCTATAAGGTGAACCACTACTACCAGCCACTCTCAAGGGAGCACATGGCTACATTTAAAATATAAATGTTGTGGGTTCCCTCACAAAATCCATACCAGACCCTTATCTGAGCATGCAGCCCAGCAGGTCAGAAAAGGGGGGGTGAGTGAGCGCCTGAACCATACCAATCCACATACCCTCAATATGGGGGGGGGGTGCTTTGGGGCGGGGGGGCTCTGCCCGCAAAGCACCTTGTGCCCATGGGGACAAGGGCCTCTTCCACACAACCTTGGCCTTAACCACTTCAGCCCCGGAAGGTTTTACCTCCTTAATGACCAGGCCCTTTTTGCAATACGGCACTACGTCGCTTTAAAGTGGTTGTAAATACAGGGAGCCCCCCCCCCAAAAAAATCCTGCAAGACAAAGGCATAATGAGCTAGTATGCATCGCATACTAGTTCATTATGAAATACTTACCTTAGAATGAAGTTGCAGTCCCCATGCACCGCTGTGACTGCCAACATGCTGTTTTCGGGATCGCGGGATCCGGCGCTGTGATTGGCCAGAGCTGCGATGACCTCACACAGTCACATAGTCACTTTAGAAACGGCACGCTCCGCCCATTTCTTCAGTGCGCATGTGTCGATGATGTCGGCACATGCTATTACAGTGCATATCTCCTAAAATGTGCAAGTTTCAGAGATATGCACGGTACCTACAGGTAAGTCTTATTATAGGCTTACCTGTAGGTTAAAGTGGTTGTAAAGAGTTTACAACTATTTTAACTGATAATTGCGCGGTCATGCAATGCTGTACCCAAACAAAATTGATGTCCTTTTTTTCCCACAAATAGAGCTTTTTTTGGTGGTATTTGATCACCTCTGTGGTTTTTATTTTTTGCACTATTAACAAAAAAAGACCAACAATTTTGAAAATATTTTTTACTTTCTGCTATAATACATATCCAAAAAAAAAAAAAAATCGGTTTAGACCAATATGTATTCTTCTACATATTTTTGGTTAAAAAAATCGCAATAAGCGTATATTGATTGGTTTGTGCAACAGTTACAGCGTCTACAAAGTAGGGGATAGATTTATGGACTTTTATTTTTTTTATGTTTTTACTGGTAATGGCGGCGATCTGCAATTTTTAGTAGGACTGTGACATTGCGTGGGACAAATCTGACCCCAAGTGACACTTTTTGGGGACCAGTGACATTATAATATTGATCAGTGCTATAAAAATGCAGTGATCAATTTATAAATGACACTGGCAGGGAAGAGGTTAACACTAGGAGATGTTCAAGGAGTTAACTGTGTTCCCTGGGTGTGTTCTAACTGTGTGGGGGCTGGGCTGCCTGGGACAACAAAGAGATCGCTCTTCCTGATCACTGGGTACAGCAGATCTCTGAGTTGTCCCCTGTGAGAATGGGGATCCACCTTGTTTACATAGGAAGATCCCCGTTCTGCCTCTGTGTAGCGCGATCGCTGGTGGCCATCAAACATTGAGTCCGTGGGACCGGCGGGAGCGCTCCCACGGCATGCAGCGTTCACGCACCCACAGTTTCACATGCACAGTATATATAATGTGGCTGGTCGGCAAGTGGTTAAAGTCAGACCAAAGTAGCGCAGGAACTATTTTAACGTTGCTGCGACTTTAAGATATGAATGGCATGAATTGGGAAACATGGGGGGGTGACTTGCCATGCGACTTTGTGGTCCAAAGTCGCATGACAAGTTGCACAAATGTGAGTGGGGCCTTAAGCACCTTAGAATGTAAGCTCCTTTAGGGCAGGGAATGATGTGAATGTTCAATATGCAGTGTATATGTAAAGCGCTGCGTAAATTGACAGTGTACTGCCCAAATGCCAAACGCCGCAGAATGCCAAACCTGCGTCACTTCCAGTTGCTTTAAACCATGATAACTTCCTAATTATGATGAATTTCTGTTTATGTTCAACAATTGGTGTTTTCAAAAAACAGCAACGGACTACAGTCTGGTGCACAGTATATGAGCGGAGACTTATATTCCGCTCAGATACTAACCAAGAAAATGGCCGCCTCCTAGGCGGGGACAAGTTTGTCCCTGTTAGCCGCTGTGTTCCTAACACAGCAACATCTCCCGGTAATGGACTGTAGTCCGTTGCCGGTGTTTTCTACAAACGGAAATTAGTCATAATTAAGAAGTTATCATGGTTTAACCAGTTGCTGAATGCCCGCTGTGGCTTGACGGCGGCAACTTGAGATCGCGCACTATGAGCGCGTGCGCACCGCCGGAGGCGCGCTCGCACACTCACTGTGTTCCGGGGAGGGCCAGGAAGCGGGTAGGGCGGACTCAATGTCTGCCAGCTACCCACGATTGTCCCCCCAGCGTGACAGAACGGGGATCTGTGTATGTAAACACAAATCTCCTTTCTGACAGAGGGGGAAGGGATATGATCGCAGGCTCCTTGTGTATGGGAGCTGTGATCACTCCCCTCCCCCAGTCAGCCCAGCCCCCATACAATTAGAACACACCCCTTAGAGTGTCCCCTGCAGTTTAACCCCTTCACTGCCAATGCCATTTACACAGTAATTAGTGCATTTTCATAGCAATAATCGCTTTATAAATGCCATTGGTGCCAAAAAAGTGTCAAAATGGTCCGACACGTCCACTGCAATATCATAGTCGCGATAAAAATCGCAGATCACCACCATTACTAGTAAAAAAATAAAAAATAAATAAGAACCCCGTAATTGAATTCTCATCATCCACAAACGCGGCAACTTTTGAGCAAACCAATCAATAAGCGATGATTGCGATTTTTTTGTACTAAAAATACGAGGAAGAATATAAATCAGCCAAAACTGATGAATACAGTTGTTTTTTTTTTCTGGATATGTATAATAGCAAAAAGTAAGAAATATTGTTTTTTTTTTGCAAAATTGTCGCTCTACTTTTGTTTATAGCGGCAATCAGAAATGACGCAGAGGCGATCAAATACCACCAAAAGAAAGCTCTATTTGTGGGAAAAAAAGGACACAAATTTTGTTTGGGTACAACGTCGCACGACTGCGCAATTGTCAGTTAAAATGACGCAGCGCCGAATCGCAAAAAGTGCTCTGGTACTAAAGTGGGAAATCCTTCCGGGGCTGAAGTGGTTAAACAACCGGAAGTGAAGCGGGTTTGGCATTCTGCGGAGTTTGGCACTAGGCGCTATACCTGTAATAAATAAACAGTGGAGATGAGCTCAGGAGTCCTCTGACCTCATCTTTTATTCCACTGAACTGCAGGCCGAGTCGTCCCCAACCAGAAGTCCACATCTTTATTTATGTGAGCGGTGGGGCAGGAATGACCTGACCTGCAGCTCAGCGGAGTAAAAAAAAGAGGGTGAATTTGGACTTTGGCTAGAGATGAGTTCCCAGGATGCCCAAGCTCATCTCTATTAAACAGGCTTCTTTTGTACCTAGAAAATGCATATGAAAATATGTGCATTTCTTTCCCCGAATGAAAACCACATTTGCATTTTACCAATATGCAATTTTTTCGGATCGAGTATCCCTCTTGTTTATGTGTTATCAACATTCTATGATTTGCTGTTTGCTCATAGCCTTTTTAAAAAGGACAGTAATTGC
Source organism: Glandirana rugosa (assembly GCA_018402905.1). Lineage (NCBI taxonomy): Eukaryota > Metazoa > Chordata > Amphibia > Anura > Ranidae > Glandirana > Glandirana rugosa. The sequence continues at coordinate 122,392 of BLSH010345355.1, read as the reverse complement.
AGAGTGTAACCTTCAACCTTTCCTGGGCATAGAATTTCAATTTCCTTGCATTTATGAAAAGTCTACGGTAAACAGAACTGGGAAAGAGATATTGCCTCCATAAATAAATCATGCAGATTTGGATCTGGGATGGGGTTACACATTGTTAGCCATGTATGGAAGAGGCTAACTCTGGCTGTGCAGCTGTTGTCTTTATGATAGCAATTGTTAGACTGATTACAAGACACCAGTCAGTGCTGGGGGGGTTGGGGTGTGCTGGAGGGGGTGTCCTATTATTGATAACATTTGGCACGCTTGCTGGCTGCAGTGATAGGTTTATTTGCTGAGCACTTACAAAATACATACTAGATTTTTTTTTGGCCCTGTCCTTTAAGTGAGTCGACAGCTTTTAGGGGACCTCTGTATGTGACGTTGCTGTCATTGTCACAGATGGACTGGCTTAGACACAGCAACACGCAGGGACTGTGTCAACAGATGGTGGCAAAATAAAAAAAAGAACAAAATGAACATTTTTGGCCACTGAATATGCAATATTAAACAGGTGTTGAGGTCAGGACAATGTGACTGAATAAATAATATGAAACATGTTCTGAAAAGGATCATTCACTTACCACTAATCTAGGACGCTGAGTCTTTCAAGGACTTTGTGCAAAAAGCAAAGATGATTAAGTGGGTCTCTCGGTTTTCTTTAGCGCTGTTAAGTCAGATGTCTTTATACTCACTTCCCGACAGACTGACTTGTCACTTCATTAAAATATATACCAATTAGAGAGTTAGGGGTCGATTTACTAAAGGCAAACAGACTGTGCACTTTGCAAACTGCAGTTCAGCTCTGCAAGTGAAGCTGCTCCAGAGCTTAGTAAATGAGGGAGAGCGTCACTTAGCAAATAATACCCAATCACGTGCAAGGAAAATAAAAAAACAGCATTTCTGCTTGCACATAATTGGACAACGAACGTCAGCAGTGCACCGTCTATTTGTCTTTAGTACAACATAAACAAAAGAATTATTGCGCAGGTATACAGATTAATGCCCGGTACACACAATGAGATTATCAGGTGAATGAACGTCTGTTTATTTTCGCATGCTAATCTCAGATCGAATCGGAAGGGTTCACGAAAATTCTCGTACAACAGAATAAAAAATCGGAAGCGATGTGATGTGTTGTAGTGTATTCGTATTGCATTTGCGAACGACAGCTGTACTGATGAAACGAAAATCGTACGATCGGGCATTGTGCGAGAAAATTTTTCCTGCACGTCCGATCTTGTCTGGATGGAAAATATTGGATGAACTGTCATGATTGGCTCCCGAAAGCTCTGTACTAACGATCCGATTATCGTACGATTTGAAAGCGGTATTTTCCGTACGATTTTCTGATGGTGTGTACGGGCCTTAAATATAAACGTGAAAGCTGCTGGCAACAACACAACGGGACCAATCGTGATAAAGGTGAAACAAAAAAGTTGCCACGCTAAACATAGATAACGAATAAACACGTGTCCATAAAGTGTGAACAACTGGTGCTGTTCTGAACAATGCAGGTGAATTCCTTGATGAACATCCAATTACAGTGAGTCAAAGTAATGTGCGTTTTGATCACCCAAGTGCACCTCCACCGATATTGATATAAAATGCTTCCTTACCAGAGGTCTAGACGCCAGTCTAGACGCTGGTCTAGACAGGTGTGATATAGAAGTATAGAAGATCCAATCAGCTCCCTCTATTATATTGCAGGTGGTGGTACTGTCATGGCTGATGGTAAAGTTTACTCCATAGTAGGGTGGAAATCCGGTATAAAATGAACATTAGAGTGGTTGTCAAGTCTATTTAAAAAAAAACAAAAAAAAAACACTTGCAAGAGAAAGGCATAATGAGCTAGTATGCATCACATACTAGCTCATTATGAAATGCTTACCTTAGTTCGAGCAGCGGTCCCCGAGCACTGCTGGGACCGGCGACATGATATGTCCGTCGTCTTCCGGGATCCCGGGCTCCGATCAATCACAGCGCGGACTCCTCACTCCCACACATGTGCATGGGAGCCGTCATTTACGGCACACTTAGTGAAGAAATGGCCCGACATGTGCTGATGACGTTGGCACATGCAGATACAGAGACTATCTCCTAAACGGTGCAAGTTTAGATATTTCCGGGACCTACAGGCAGGGCCGGATTAACATAAGGGCTATAGGAGCTGTAGCTCCAGGCCCCTACCTCAAGATAGGTCCATGCCAGTGAGTCAATAATGCTGTTTAGCTCTGTGTGTGTACACCACTGTCATGTAAATCGCGGGCGGCAGCCGTTATTGTTATGTAAATTGAAGGCGACCGGCAGGCGCTATTGTTATGTAAATTGCGGACGGCTGGCCTATTGTTATGTAAATCACGGGCGGCTGGAAGGCGCTATTGTTAGCTGGGTTCCACACAGTGTAGTGTGTTTTTTGGGAGTAAAAGTTGGAGCAATGCAGCCCAATGCAATTTTCAGCCATTCATTCTAATACAATTGTAACTTCCCAAAGAAATCCTTTTCAAGTTGAGATGAAATGTATCTTTCTCTCAAAGAAATTGTCCTTGCAACAATGTTGCAATTTTGATAATCTATTTTGTTTTCAAGAATGCTAGAATGTGTATCATTACATGTTTTGTTAAAATATTTTTTTATCTGTCACTTTCACTTGTTGATATCGATCTCACAAAAATATTCCCCCAAACTCACACAGGTGTCTTTACAAACCACAAACAATACCATTGCTTATGGAAATTTAAAATTAGTCCCATTTTTTTATTTTTTATTCTTTCCAAATGATCTTGATGGGTTTTACTTCCTCTTTGTTACTCTTTGTTACCCTGCAATTTAAAAGCATAATAGGCTAGTATGCATTGCAGTCTTAGTCCATGGGGTTCAATATTGAGTTGCCCCATCCTTTGCAGCTATAACAGCTTCAACTCTTCTGGGAAGGCTGTCCACAAGGTTTAGGCGTGTGTCTATGGGAATGTTTGACCATTCTTCCAGAAGTGCATTTGTGAGGTCAGGCACTAATGTGGACGAGAATGCCTGGCTCGCAGTCTCCGCTCTAATTCAGCCAAAAGGTGGGTTGAAGTCAGGACTCTGTGCAGGCCAGTTAAGCTCCTCCACCCCAAACTCATTCATCCATGTCTTTATGGACTTTGCCTTGTGCACTGGTGCACAGTCATGTTGGAGCAGGAGGGGGCCATCCCCAAACTGTTCCCACAATGTTGGGAGCATGAAAGGCCCACCAAAATTCTCAGCACCAGGCCCATCATGTTCTTAATCTGGCCCTGCCTACAGGTAAGCCTGAATATAGGCTTACTTGTAGTTTAAAGTGGTTGTCGTGACTTGAAAACCACTTTAATAAGTCCAGCACATCCTAGAAGTCGATCGACCAGTATACAGGGTTGGCGCGTGGACATGGACTCCAGCCGACGTGTTTCGTTAGAATTAACGTCATGTGGGGCATGGGTATGTACAGTGCACAGTCTATTTACATTTAGTAAATCAATCCCATAGTGTCTCCTCTGAACTCTTCTCTTGCCGAACCTCAAAACTGCCTTTTTTTTACTCCAATCAACTGCAGACCAGGCCATTCCCTATCCTGCAGCACATGGAAACAAAGGAGCAGGATTCTGGTGACCACAGTGCCCTCCTATGGATATGCCAATTTTTAGCCAATGACATTAGCTAAATATGGTCATGTGCTCATAAAAGGGCACTAAAGTCACCAGCGTCCTGCCCCTTTGTTTCCATGTGCTGCAGGACAGGGAATGACCTGGTCTCGCTAATATTGATATTTTACTGCAGAGCAGGCTAAAGGTGCATTCACACTTGAAAATGCGAATGCACCCTGCTTGTGATTACATGCAAGATCCCCAGTAGGGGTTCCCGCGATTATCTGCGATTAGGCAGCCCCATTAAAAGCAATGGCCACTTGCATGTGATTGTTCATGCAGCTGTCACAGTCTAGTTTGCAGTTTTCTGTTTGTGCTTTCTTACCTCCTTGTTGCAATGGTGTCTGCTAGATCTGTTATTCCATTCACATGTGCTGCTGGCTTCTCTGTTTACCTATAGCAAAGGGTCTCCAAACTGTGGCCCGTGGGACGAATGAGTCCCTTTGCTTGTCTTTATCCGGGCCTTGGGACACTATTCCTTCCGCTGATACAAGTCAATATTCTTTCCACTGACACCAAAGACAGAACACTATTTCTCCGACTGACAGCAGAGAAGTGACACCATTCCTCTCACTGACTCCACTGATGGGGCACAAAAGGAAAGAAAAATCTGCGCTTGTGAAATAAATAATAAGAGCAGCTAAACACTATATCCTTGATACTAAGCACATAAACATCTAATAAAAAGTGCAGCGCATATAACAATTATGTAAAATTTAATTCAGCGATTTTTAAATAATGTACATAAATGAAAATCTGTGAAGATAAAGTGCATGAAAAAATCCAATAATTACACACCATGGAATTTGCTAACAAATACACCCCATAACCAAAAGTGATGCAAAGCAAGTCGTGAGGAAATCCCAACCATATATCTTTTGCTATAGAGGAAGGAAGTCCAGGGATAGCCAATGTGACACCCGTGGGAATTACAACAGGCATACCAGAACGCCGGTGACCTTCTTATTCAGGATGGTCAATGATTGCTCAATCAGCCAATAAGCATGTGCATCGGCAGCCACCCTGGTGCTTCTTGGTATCCAATCCAACCGATCCTCACTCGCAGTTAGTAGGTCACAGAATATGCAAGATAAAGGCTCCACATAGTAGAGTATTTTAAAATTATCTTTAAAGTGGATGCAAACTCTCACATATATCCAGTGAAGTGAACAGCCTCAGATGATACACAGAGAAGAAACAAATCTCCCTATATAAGTTTTACATGTACATCTGCTGTCTTCAGAAATATATATATTCTTTAGAAAGTTGTCTTCATTTTACATTTTTTCTCTTCCTGGTTACCACTGGGAGTGGATCATTGTCATACAGCCAAAACAACTGATTGGAGGAAAGGCACACACCCCCTCTTCTCATAGGCAAAGCAAGAAATGAATGTGCAGAAGTCTGCTCTTAGACGGCAAGCAGTGTGTGAAAGGGTTAATGATGTTTCAAGATGTCTCTATTCTGTATATTTCCATGTAATTTCTATTATCTGAGTTTGACTTGGTATGTGTTATTGGGAAATGTTTAGACTAGGTATTATAATGTTGACTGGTTTTCTCTAAGAATATAATATTTGAGTTGTTGAACAAAAATATGTTATTAGAACTGTGAATTATACCAAAATCATGCCCCTTATACTAAAATTATTCCTGCTTTCTTAAATTGTATAAAACTTCTGTTTCCAATGAGAATAAATGGACATAGTTTAAACCATATAGAAAGTGTGTATCAGATTTATGTCCCCGGGATCGATCCTGATGGAGGCTGTCCAGCTGTCAAATCAAGTCCCCTTTAATTTGGTGTCAGTTCATGGGATTGCAAGGTTATCTAAGGATCTAAGGTGAGTTGATTGTACCTTATTTTTGGCGCATTCTAGCACCTTAGCTCTGATCATATTTGCATTAAAAGAACCACAGAAAAAAAAAAATTTTAACCTCCCTGGCAGTATGATTATTTCAGATTTTTGGTGCTGAAAGCGGTACGATTATTTTGCATGAAAATTTGGCGTTTTATATTGTAGGCCTGTAATTCTTAGGAATAACTCACTTAAATCTGTCCAAACAAGAGTCTAGTAGACATCCCGGGTATGATAAAGTTTGAAACAAGAAACCATAAATTATAATATAATAAATAACTATAAATAATTATCAAAAATAATAATATAATAGTAATAAATGTATTCAATAATGTAATCAAATCAAAAACACTGAAATTTGCTCATTTGCAGAATTGTCGCTGTCGTCACTTTCAGTGTTTGATGATAAATTTCCCCAAAAATCAGTATCACTCAATTCTGCAAATTATTCTTATTTACTATCTGGGTTTTCTAGCTGATCAAAAACCACTTTTGACGTGAAGGGACGCTTTTTGATTACCATGGACAATCTCAAGTTTCCAGGCAGAAAGAATGACATATATAATATAAAAGTGCATGCGGGGCTCTGGGCAAACCACTAGGGACAAAGGGGATGTGAAATGATTTCATACAGCAATGTAATCTTACAGATTACAGTGTACTGTATGTTTACTCTGTGTTTTACTTTTTGAATTTGCCACCAGGCTCCACCCCCATGCGACGCGACGTTCACATGGAACGGAGCCTGGCACACAGAGGTATCGGGCGGAGGACACAGCCCGTGGACACAGCGGGGGGACATCGCTGGATCCAGGGGACAAGGTGAGTAACATTGCCTGGATCCATCGATGTGATCCCGAGTGTGGCTTGGGGTTACCGCTCTTGGTACAGAAAATTCACCCCGAGCAACACGCGGGAATACTGCCAGGAAGGTTAATGGGCATATCTGTTGGTACTGATATAAAAGATCTGTTGGTACAGATCAAAGATTTGTTGGCACAAATCATACCACGCTCTGCATATTTGGCAATGAAGCTGCATAGTGCTCGATAGCATGTGAGTTGTGTTGGTACGCAACTAAACTGATGACTCTTATTGTAACTGTATATATTACTTGTAATATGCTGCATGCTTAGAGTCATTTTAAGATTTGTATATATGTATGATATTTATATGTGAATGTGTGCTCTGATTCTGCAGTTTTGTGGTTGACTGGATTGGCGGATGTCTCTGTAACAAGAGGCTTGACAGCCAATCCCAAGGAGAAGCTGTTAGCTTGGGCAAGGGACAGGCTTTCTTGCCCACTGCTGTGGTTTGTAAACTAAAGTCAAAAGATAGCATTCTTTAATTTTGGAAAAGGTTTGTTAGAACTTGGAAGGAGGAAGCAGGTTTAACTACAGAGGGGACTATGGGAAGAATTATAATATAAACATTTATCACAGGGTTAAAGCCAGAGCAAAGTATTCTGGTAAAGTAGTTGATTTCTGAATGGCCTGGTCTGGAGATGAAAGCCTTTAATGATAAAATGTTGGAGAAGGAAGAGTCAGGTTGTTTTGAGAGTAAAGCAAGTGAAATTAAAATGTATTATCAGCAGGGTTTACAACACTGTGATTCTAGCCAGGGAAGGGTTAAAGGTGACACAGGAAAGCATAGACAGTTTCCAAGGTGAGGAACATTGGAAGATTCAGTGTCTATACCCTCCATGGTAGATTGTGCCATACGCCCCCCAGGGCGATGCCGAGATGGGTACCGTGGGGGGGTGGGGGGCACTGTTTCCATTACTCCTAGGGCATAGGTCCCTTCTAGCACTGGACTCAGATCTAAGGACCACCCGCTGAGCAAAGTAGCAGGGGAAGCTAGCGAGGAAGTACAGTTAGAAGCACCTTGTTTTGTAATGGGAAAGGGATTTGTTTTGAAACCTTTCTCGTTGGAAAGGCACAGTTCCATATTCTTATAGACAGTACCCTTTGTCACAGGAAAAGATTGAAGGAATCAGATCTTTGATGCAATCTTTCCTGCAGCAATAGATAATTAAAAAGGTGATATTTCCATATACTGCTCCTATTAATTCTGCACCTAAAGGCAGATGGTACCTATAGATTTGTACAGGGTTTAAGAGCCATTAATAATCTGGTTGTCCCAATTGCACCCATTGTCCCAGATGTACTGTTGTTAATTACTTCCAATACCCCATGATGACAGAATTTTTCCTGTCATTGATTTAAGTGATTACTTTTCTCCGTCCTTGTTGATGAAGAGACACGGCTACTTTTGGTTTTTGTTGTTTTTGAAAATGCCCAGTATACCTGGGCTAGATTGCCTCAAGGTTATGTTGACTCATCCGTAGTCTATTTAATAACGCTTTGTGATACCCTGCGCTCATGGTCGGCTGAAAATGGTTCTGTCCTCCTTCAGTTTGTCAACGACTTACTGTTGTGCAGTCCCTCTCTGATGGCTTCTCAGTTAGACACTGTTGGTTTTGTTGAATTGTTTGTGTAAAGAGGGCCATAAGGTCTCCCAGTCCAAGGTCCAGCTCTGTCTTCCACAGGTCGAGTATTTGGGGTTCACACACACCCCAGGGAAATGCAAAATAAGCTCTGCAAGGGTTACAGCTTTTGTGGGAATGGCACGCCCACTGAACAAAGAAAGAAATACTGTCCTTTTTTGGGTAAGATTGGTTACTGCCGCCAATGAATACCTGAATGTTCCCGTTTTTGACAACATACTAAGATAAAGCACTTTGACAGTAGCCCCGGACCTGGTGACTTAAGATGATGAGAGAATGCATGTTTGTACAAGGTTACTGACCTAAGGTTGGGACTCCATGTGTATTGTAAATCTTTTCATTTGTACACAAGGTTGTACAATCATGGCAGCCATCCTAGCCCGAGACCACAGGAGTAAGCTGAGACCTGTAGCTTTTCCAAAGTAGTTCCAGTACAAGGTATGCCGGCATGTCTGTGCGCCCTAGCGGCCTGCGCTATGGGGTTGGAGATGTCTGCCACAATAACTCTGGGACATGAGACACATTTACATATCTCATATCAGGTATTGCATTTGCTTAAAAAACCTTAATATTCAACACATGTCTGCTCAGAGGCTGATTGGATATGAGATTATTCTCCTGTACATTGTACAGGACCATCAGTTTTGCTTCACCCACCTCAGGACCGGCTCCTATTCTGAATGCCATGTTTGGTTTGAAGGGGGAGGTGGTGGAACAACATGACTGTATATAAGTTATACATTTTGTAACATCACCAAGGCCTAATATAATGTTCACACGCATCCCTAATGCACTTGATGTTTTTGTAGATAGTTTATATTCCAGGCCTTATGACAAACGTGTCATGAATGCTGCTCTGTGGTTATGCTTCCTGATGTTATTCTGGAAGCCAAGTAGCTTAATGTTCCATCTGCACAGGCTGCGGAGGTGCTAACATTAACAAGAGCTTGTCAACTTTTTGAAGGTAAACATTTTTTACAGATTGCAAATATGCTCATGGACCTGGCCATGATCTTGGTGGAATCTGGCAGCAGAGAGGCTTTGTAGCAGTGGATGGCAAATCAATTTCCCATTCTGCTCCTATAAATGATCTCTTAGAAGCCATTTAGTTCCCCTCACAGTTAGCTATCATACATTGTAGGGCACATACAAACAAAAAGAATCACATCTCTATGGGAAATGCACTTACAGATCAGGCTGCAAGAGATGCAGCCCTCTCTGTTTTCAGGGCTGTAGAAGTGGTTGCCTTGTCCCCTCCTAGTTTGTCACAGGATTACATGTTACAGACAATACAGAGTTTTGCTACATCTTCGGTATTGGTCTTCTCAAGGTTTGGAAAAGACTCCTGAAGGCGTCTTTGCCAAAGAGGGGAGGGTATGTACAACACTGTATCTTGGCCTAGGCCAACAAGGCCCAGGCCTAGGGCGGCACTTTGCAGGGGGGCAGCACGAAAAGAGCCACCGCCGGCATGCACTACACATTTAGTCTTATGGGGTGGACTGGGCCGGGAGGCAAACCGGTCTGGCACCCCCCATAAAGTGGCTGCACTTGCTGCCGGTATGATAATACCGGCAGGACCCCATCAGAGGGGGACAGCCCATACATATGTAGGGGACCCGGGTGTCCCAAGGGGATGTATACATACCCGACAGGGGGAGACTACCCCAGGACGGCCATAATAGTATGGCCGTCGTTCACGTCGGTGAAATACCCCCCACGGTCTGGCCAAACGGAGGGCCGGGTCAGGTGGGGTATTCTGATTTACACATCACGTACGGCCGCCACCGAGAAAAGCACGACGGGGGGACGTTTCACGGCGGGATCCGGACCCGGAACAACCGGATCCGGTTCTATGTCACAACATGTATGGGAGGGGAGAAACCGTTTCTGCGGAAGTCCTCAGAAAAGGTTTGGAACTCTTCTGGTTATGGCTTCTACATCGTTTTGAGACATAA
>BLSH010345355.1:84336-104274 GCA_018402905.1 Glandirana rugosa | reverse complement strand
CCCCCCCCCCCCCCCAGTCCAGCCAGATATCAAGCATGGTACCTTTAGAGGTGTGACACTGCCAGCAAGTGTCTGAGGCCATGTGGTTAAAGTGGTGGAGGACAAGTTGGTGACCTGTCTATTTATGGCCACTAAATGCACAGTTGCTAGAGCATAGAAAAAACCCTCAATCTCGCTTGCAGTGGTGAAGAGTATTTTGACCGACCTTATAATTAAGTATCCTACATGGCTCTCACGCCACATTCCTTAATGCCCTGTACACGCGATCCGAAAATCGGACGACAGATCGTCCGTTTTTTTTCACATGCTAATCTCAGATCGAATCGGAAGAGTTTACTTTAGTCAAGAAAATTATTGTACGACAGAATAAAATATCTAAAGTGATGTGATGTGTTGTAGTATTTGTCGGTATTTGTATTGTATTTTCGGATGACAACTGTACTGCTTAAACGAAAATCGTACAATCTGGTACCATGCGATCAAAATTTTCATGCATGTCCGATCGAATATTATCTGATGAACTGTCACGATCGACTCTCCTAAGCTGTGTACTAATGATCTGATTATCGTACGATTGCATCGTATGTGGTATTTTTTGTCCGATTTTCGGATCGTGTGTATGGGCCATAAGGTTTGGTCATCCTAATGGTCTTATGCTCTCCCCACCCTGCATCTGAGCAGCCTTGGCCTTTCATAATTAATTTCATATCATTACCCTAGCCTGCAGGACTCCGCCCCCTTCCCCCTTGACCCCCTCCCCTTTTTTCTCCCTCTCTCTCTCCTACTCCTTTTCTCTGTTTCTCTTCTCTTGTCTCTCGTCCCTCTGCTCACTACTGACTTTGGGCTTACATTTCCCACATCATTTCCTATCCACAGCATGCCTCTAATGGCCCGTACGCATCATCCGAAAATTGGACGAAAAATCCCTCTTTCTAAATGATCGTACGATAATCGGATCGTTAGTACAGAGCTTTCGAGAGCCGATCACGACAGTTCCTACAATATTATTAGATCGGACAAACACGAAAAATTTTCTTGCACGGTGCCCGATCGTGCGATTTTCGTTTAATCAGTACAGTTGTCTGAAAATACAATACAAATACACTACAACACATGTCATCACTTCAGATTATTTATTCTGTCGTACGAGAATTTTCGTGACATTAGTACACTCTTCTGATTCGATCTGAAATTAGCATGTAAAAAAAAACAGACGATCCGTCGTCCGATTTTCGGATCGTGTGTACGGGGCATAAGTCATCGGACTTAGGTATCTTCTGCTACTGCACTGCTAGTGGCGTGAGACCACACTCTTTGTTGTCACAACCTAAATGTATTTACCGCTATCTTTGGATTATCATCTCTCTCTGACTGGGTTTCCAGTTGTTTTGCTTGTATATAGCTCACAGCGGATATAAATGCACCAGAAACATGAGCTCCCTCTCTAGGCCCAGGGGCTTAGTCGACCTACAAGGACCTTCGACTCATCCCGTTGCACAGTGGACATTTGCTCTCTTAATAATCACTTGGTTGAATGTGCCTTAGCCCATCTATTTATGCTATATAATGTGCAATATACCCCCTGCGTGGGTGATTGTTTGTCATATTACTTTATTTTCTATAATAAAACCTATTGTACCAGAAAGTGGTGGAAGACAGAGGGGTACCTATACCACATGGTGATAGCTTTGAATCCTTATTCCTGCGTCGTAGTTGCCAAATAATAGCTTATGGGTCAGAACAAAGCACTTTTCCCAGTCCTAAGGGGTAACAGTAAGCTGGAAATCTTTTTCCCAAGTTTGTGTGTATGAAGGAAGGTCTGGGTGAGTGGCAGCTACGATAATAGAGTATAGCTGAGGGATAGTATTTCTGTAGAGTAAAGCCTCGTACACACGGGACGACGATCATATACAACAGGTCGTACTAACAACCGTTGTATGCGATATCGATCGTTCGTATGCGCGATTAGAACAGCCGAACATACGACGGTCGCACAAGGGAGTTGTATGAGCAGACTAGAAAACTTGGTCGTACCAACAAGCACTCATACAACCGTTGTATCTTGTGTACAGAGAAGTTGTATTGTGCAGAACACGCATGATCCGAAGTCATGAGCAGCCGGATGCTAATTACATGCACCTGAATGTTCTTCTGTGGTCGTACGATCGTGTAGTGCAGTCAGTATGCAAGTTACATTATGCAACATACGATTTGCAACGATCGTATGTACGATCGTCATCCCGTGTGTACGAGGCTTTAGAGATTTAAAAGAGTTCAGTTTGGCAGTTATATCTGAGAGTGGGATAGCAATACGAGCACATTTTATTTATTGATCAATATGGGTGCATTTATTACTTGTTAGCAAAAGCTAAAATTGTTAATATGAAATGATCGCTCGCTATTAACACTAATTTTTACTGGGCTGGGTAGTGAACCCCATGTCTTTGGGTATTTCGGGATACTCTTATCCTCTCTTCTCTATTGACATAAATGCACACACAAATGCAGGAGATCGAAATGTCAGGACAAAGGCTTTCTGGTTTTGCTGGCTTGTACCTGTATTCCTGATTACCATCTAATGTGTTTCCTGTTGTGTTCCCACAGATAGGCAGACCCAAGAACTATGGACATTGAAAAATGAGTTGGCTGCATGCGCTAATCAAAGAAAAGTTTCCAGCAAGCCCGTTCATGAGAAGTTGAACGTTAGATTGACTTCTTATGAATGGGAATGGCCATAGATGGATCAAAATTAGGCTGGTCGCTGCTGAATTTTGATTGGCCACCTTTAGTAAGCATCAATACAGAGAATAAGAGGACGATGATACATGACTGGCCATAAGACATTAGAAAAAAGGTAAGTGTGTTACAAAAAAAAGCATAAAATACAATAGGGGGGTCCACACAGGGGATGAGGACTTTGGAGGGGGAGACCATGGAGTTGAACTAATACAATATTTTAAAAAAATCAGATTACAGACTGTTATAGGTTCCCTTTAAGTAAGAAGATAAAAAAAGAAGCTTACTGTGCTTCAATAGCTCTATGTACTTATTTGCTACTATAATCCAGTTGCTAAAATAGAGCATGAAAACAGCAGGCTCCCATCCTGTCTGTAGGGTAAATTGAGCACCTTTACCTAGGTACAGCAGCTGGAATCAGAATGTAGAGGCATCCAGCTGATAGACATTGCACTACAGTAATGCATCTTCTCAGCAGAGCCCAGTCTGTTTATGATTAAAGCTTCTATTTTCTACATATCTTCAGTGTTCCCTGTTTTTATGGAAAATGGAATACTTGATATGAATTTGTTCATGCATAAATGTTTGACATTATGTAGCAAGAAACATTTAGAATTTTACATTATAAACGTGTGTTGATGGTTTAAGGCCCATTCACACTACAGTGTGGCTGTAACGCATTGTAAAACGTGCACTACAAGGCATGATAATGTACCAAACAGATTTAGGTGGATTACGGTGTGATTCATTTTGAATGAAAGTGTGCAGCACAAGACACTTGTGATGTCATTCATCTGAGCATGGAGGTGTGCTGTGCAGAAAGTCATTTTGGTGTGTTGGCAACCCATTCAAAATTAATGAGCTGCCTTAAAGTGAATGTAAACCCGATTCATGAAATTTGAGCTGGGCACATATATCTGTAGTGTTTTCTTATCTCTCTTCAAAGCACTGAGTCCCGTGGCTTTCTCCTGCTCTGTTCTTCTGTTATCAGTATGATAACTTCTGACAAGCTCTCTGTCACACCAGATAAAACCAGCCTGAAATTTGTGTCGGGGAGGTTTATATATAGATTAGCAGAGAGCATCCCGTGTCACAGGACAGCTGTGCAAGTCTCTGCCTGTCTTTGCCTATGTGGACTGGGGGTGTGTGCCTTTCGTCCAATCAGTTGTCTTGGCTATATGCACAGACTTCACTCCCAGTAGTGAACAGGAAGAGAAAATCTCTAACACGATGTGCACTTTCTAAACTATATATAAAGCTGAAGACAGCAGATATACATGTGAAACCTATGTAGGGAGATTTGTTTAATCCCTGTATCATCTGAGACTGTTCACTTCACTGGGTATATGTGAGGGTTTACATCCACTTAATAGCTGCAACTTGAAGTAATAAGTAGTTCCATAGTTGCCAACATTGTCAAAAAATGTATAGAGACACTTTTTTGTCTGTAGGCGAGGTTGTATTATAATTAGTGGGCGGGGCATTGGTTTCTAGGCGTGCCATAGTGGGGGGAAAATGTGCAGCAGTGAAAAATGGGCGTGGTTTAAATGATACATTTGACGTGGCTTAAAGGGGTGTGGCTCAAAGTGGGTGTGGTTTGAGTCTGTTATGAACAAGGGATGGAGGGAAAAGGAAAAAAAGAAAGAAATAGGGAGGGAAGGAGAGAGAAGGAAGGAAAGAAAGAGAGATGGAGGAACAGCAGGCTCAGATCCTACACCACAATAACAATATGTGTATTCCAGAAAGTTTATGAATCAGCAGATAAAGATACACCAAACACCTGGTGTTAGCACTTCAGTCATCCCGGCACCATGGTTGGTATGGTGTCAGGATGATTGAAGTGCATTATTTCTATTATTACATTGTGATATATGATAAATTAAATAATTCAACTCACCATAATGCAGAATCAGTGGGAGACCCAAGTGTGTCACTTGCCACCAGATGCCATCAGGTGTCCCCAGCAGAGTCCCTCTTTAAATCAGGTGCCCCCCAGCAGAGTCCCTCCTTACACCAGGTGTCCCCAGTAGAGTCCCTCCTTACATCAGGTGTCCCCACATAGTCCTTCCTTACATCAGGTGTCCCCAGCAGAGTCCCTCCTTACATCAGGTGTCCCCAGCAGAGTCCCTCCTTACATCAGGTGTCCCCACATAGTCCCTCCTTACATCAGGTGTCCCCAGCAGAGTCCCTCCTTACATCAGGTGTCCCCAGCAGAGTCCCTCCTTACATCAGGTGTCCTCAGCAGAGTCCCTCCTTACATCAGGTGTCCCCACATAGTCCCTCCTTACATCAGGTGTCCCCACATAGTCCCTCCTTACATCAGGTGTCCCCAGCAGAGTCCCTCCTTACATCAGGTGTCCCCACATAGTCCCTCCTTACATCAGGTGTCCCCAGCAGAGTCCCTCCTTACATCAGGTGTCTCCAGCAGAGACCCTCCTTACATCAGGTGCCCCCACCAGAGACCCTCCTTACATCAGGTGCCCCCACCAGAGTCCCTCCTTACATCAGGTGCACCCAGCAGAGTCCCTCCTTACATCAGGTGCCCCCAGCAGAGTCCCTCCTTACATCAAGGGTCCCCAGCAGAGTCCCTCCTTATATCAGATGCCCCCAGTAGAGTCCCTCTTTGCATCAGGTGCCTCCAGTAGAGTCCCTGCTTACATCAGGTGTCCCTAGTAGAGTCCCTTCTTACATCAGGTGTCCCCAGCAGAGGCCCTCCTTACATCAGGTGTCCCCAACAGAGTCCCTCCTTACAATAAGTGTCCCCAGCAGAGTCCCTTCTTACATCAGGTGCCCCCAGTAGTGTCCCTCCTTACATCAGGTGCCGCCAGTAGAGTCCCTCCGTACATCAGGTGCCCCTAGTAGAGTCCCTGCTTGCACTCACCACTGCCTCGGATTCAAAAGTGCGCTTTGTCCTGGAGGGCTCTGTGCACAGAGGGAATGGCGTATGGAAGTGACTTAGAGGTCTCAGAACTCTGGCTGGGGAAGACACTGGCTTGTAAAGAAGTGTTTGGAATCCAGACTGTGGAAAACAGTATTTGATGCACAATGCACTATTTACATTTCATTTTGCTTAAAACGCACTCCCAGGTCATGAACATTGGTTAATATATTATAAGAAGGTTTTGTTTTTAGTCGATTCCCAGAAAACAGTGCATTCATAGCTCTCTTGGTTTCTCCATAATAATTTTATATGAGCTGCCACAAGGATACTAAGTAACAGAGACATGGGAGAGACCACAGACAACATTGAGGTCTGACCTCAGAGCTGAGACAGCCAATTGTATATTAGAGAAAAGCGATCTGATCCAAGGTCACAGGTAACTTGGTCATTCTGCATATAGCTTTCCCAGATCCATAGTTGTACTCAGATAAGTAAAGTAGTCAATCTGACATTTACCAAACATTCACTGCAGGTGAAGTTTCCAGGATCATGTGTTTTAAATGACAGTGATTGATTCATTACCAGTAAGAGCCGGTTCACACTACAGTGACTTGTCGCCCCAAGTCGCTTGCCAAGTGAAATCCCATAGAAGTGAATGTGAGCGGTCTTAATGTACACTACTGAAGTCGCCCCGACTTCAGAAAAGGTTCCTGTACTACTTTGAGGCGACTTCTATCCGACTTGTGCCCATAGAAATGAATGGAAGTCGCCTCCAAGTCGGATCCTCCATCTAAACAGAAGCGACTTCACAGTGAAAAGAATAGAATTTATTTTAGGGCAACCCCCTCCCTCCCTTCTCTGATTGGCCACAGGCAAAGTCGCCTGGCATAGTCAAGGTTGAAGTTGCTTCCAAGTTGCCTTGAAGTTGCCTGGCAAAGTCGTGCCTGAAGTCGTATCGCATCGGTGTGAACTGGCTCTGAATGTCTGGCGAAACTCACATTTACTGCTTTATAAATATGTCCCATAGCCCCCATTCACTCTATGTCACACATACTGTAAGTTGTCACGCATATGTGTTTTTTTTTTCTTTTTGTCACTCTTCATACATAGGGCAGCCCTTTCATTTCAATGACAAATGCAAGAAAGAAGTTAATGCACTAACTTGCGCGGTTTTCAACGGTGCCTCTTAGGCACGTAACTCCACACATCTTGTTTGCCACATTTTGGGGTGCCGTTGACAATGGTACAGCAAGCGTGACATGTGCATTTTTGCCTGCTTCCTAAGCCCTGGTTCACACCACTGTGGCTTCAAAATTGTGTTACTTCAGAGCGATTTCAAAGCCACAGATCAGGCCGATTTGCACCTCCAATTTCATTGCGGCTTGCAACTTCTTTTAACAGAAGTTTATGCAAGTCACAATGAAATCACGCAGGAACCATTTTGAAAGTCGCTGCAACTTGAGTCGCAACAATTTGAACGGTTCCAATGCCAGCAATGGGGTGGGACTTGTCATGCGACTTTGAACTGTCAAATCGCATGGCAAATTGCACTGGTGTCAACCAGGGCCAATAGTGTAGTTTCTAAAGCTGACCATACAATGTTTTTTTTTGTTTACCAGATTCCCCCAATGATTCTGTACAGTGGTGATGAATGAATTATATACTGCAACTGACTGGATGCAGCTGCTGTTCGGCCAAACATTTTCCAGCAGGCTCCTTTGACAAAAGTTGTTGAATAGAGCAGGGCTGGCAGGCCTTCCGCTGAGCAATATGCACACAGTGTATGCTCAGCTTAAACCCTCTGTATTCACCTTTAACATTATGGTAACAATCATTATGAGTTTAGTCATTATCTGGTTACCCTGTTTGACAAGAACATTATTTATCAAACATTAGTGTGTACATTATCAGTTGGTATGCTTTAAGCATCGATCAGACTAGTATAAAATAAATGGTAAGGCTCCGTGCACACTGAAGCTGATAAACAACTGTTTATGGTCGTTTGGGCGTTTTTTTAACAGCCCAAAAATGCCCCTTTATGTTATCCTATGTGTCCATGTACACATGGACGTTTATTGTCGTTTCACAGTAGTGGCGTTTTTGGGCTGTTATCTGAACGCCCTGGATTGGCCTTAAAGAGTGGTTCTTATGACCACAAAAAATGCTGGACGCCGCTAAATGCTGATAAATGTTAATAAACACCGCTAAATGGCCGTTTATCAGCATCTGGCGGTTTTTTGTAGTAAATGGAAGCAAATGAAGTAAAAAACACATCAAAAACGCAGACGCCGATAAACGCTGCTTACAAAACGCTGCTTAAAGAACGTTTTCTAATCAACGTCTCCTGCCACTAAAAATCCCACGCCCAGAGAGCCCAGAGAGCGTCCAGTGTGCATGGAGCCTAAATCAATTGTTAGAGACAACTGGTTGTTCTATAAAAAAGACAAAAGAGGAGAGCAAACACAAATTCATCCTTGTCTTTAATTTAGATGACTGAATCAGAAGACTGAAAATTTATTTCTCAGATTACAATGAGCTTTATTTTACAACAGGGATACAGATACTGAGGGATACAGATATATCTGAGGTTCAAACAACTGGACCTTAAAAGAAAAGGATGGGTTTGTTTTTTTTTAAATGTCATACTTACTTAGGTCGATGCGATGCTGCATCTGTCCCCCGCTGTCTCTAAGGTTGGGTTCACACCGCGGCTCACAGCAGGGGTCCGGTGCATCCCCCATTCACCGTTTCAGGATCCGATTTCAGCCCAAATTTATGGATTAATTCGGACCTGAAACGGACCAGAAGACACACAGGACTCCTGTGCAATTCGCACCAGAGCCGCTCCAGAGATGGTTGAACCGGCTCCATAGAGAGCCGGTCACAATCTCCTGACATGTGAAACCCACATCCAATTTGCAATAGCGTGAACCCAGCCTTGGGGTGTGAACTGAGTGATCAAACACAGCTGATCACTCGGTTCTCAATGCTTTGTGAGCAGAGAGCTGGTGACTATCAGCCATCGGCTCTCTGCTCTGCCCCCCCCCCCCCCCGCTCACTGCACGCTGGGCTGTGGAGGAGGTGGGGGCAGCTGGCTCAGGGTCTCAGTGGCTTGCTAAGAGGCTGAGCCAAGTGCTGGTCCAGGCTCTTGGGTAGACCTTGACCATATAGTTGCAATCTTTCCCTGGCCAGGACTAGTTCTGTGACGTCAGCCGTCAGCGTACTTCCGCCCGCTGTCAACTGAAAATGGGTCACAGGAGTGCAGCACAAACTGCACTCCTGTGACCCACAGGAGCAGTACAGACAAATGAGCTGTGGCTGTACTTCTCCTTTAAGGTTTTATGACGTATACTCATAGAAATTCAACACTGAATTCCACTGCGTAACATACACATCAGAAGAGAGATGTCAGGTCAGCTGTTTAACAGCATGGATTTTGTACAGTGTATTTACCCTTTTGACCTGTATCCCATTAAGGCCAGCTTGGTTAATTCATTTGTCAACATTTCATTTGGTACTTTGTGATCCTGTACTGTGTGGTTTCTAAAATGAATGCAGGGAAATATCTGTATAGTATATTGGGGTTGCTGATTTTTTTTTTATGTTTTATATATATCAGTACTCAATATTTTTGGATGATAGGTGTCACTTGAGAGCTTAAAAAGAAGTACTTAAAAACTTTATCCAACAGGCGTAATTATATGTATAATTATCTAGGAAAAGTATACATTTATTGTTGGAACCCAGATGAGATCCTGACCCAAAGAATGCTCACCTCCTCACTATATGTGACAGTTAGGGGTTATCTCTGATATAAGGAAGCAAATCCCTACTCCTCCACCAAGATGGCCACCTCTACAAAAAGACACAAGGGTTGATTTACTAATGGCAAATAGGCCAAGTCAATTTTCACTTTCTAAGGGAATTTTTCCTTATCTTAGGGAAAGTTGTGAAGCTCATGGGATAGCTTCAAGAGACCTATCTTGTGCTTTACAATTGAATTGAAGTCCATTTGCAAGAAGGCCCTTAATATATTGAAAATAAATATTTTGGAGTCTTTATGTGATGACGCTCTGCTGACTTCCATCTCATATGTAAGCAACAATATTGCCTTTTTTGCATGTGATTGAGTATTCTTTGTAAAGCAAATTTTCACCACGTTTACTAAGCTAAAGAAAACATTCCTTTAAAAAGTGAACAGCCTGTTTCCCTTTAGTAAATCGTCCCCACAGTGTGGAACAAGACGTGGTAAGTCAGTGGTGAGGAAGAGATCAGTTACTAGGAACCTACAGGGAGTCCTTTGCCTTCCACTTGCCCGTACAGGTCTTCTTTAATTTCTATATGTTTTCAGTTGGTACAATGGCAACTGTTGGCCCTATGGGATGGGAAATAGAAGTCATGCATGTAGCTCTACCCCTGGAAGGGCCACTGATTTTGTGTGCCAGTTTCTCTTCCCGCTAGTGCAACTGCAGCCAAGCAACAGCAGCTTCCGAACTTCTGGTACAGAAAACAGTCTAGGGTTGACTTTTTATAAGGTTTATTGCAAGTTAACTTGGGTGGGGTTCAGAGAGCTGTGGGGTATTCCAAGGCACTAACAGGAACAAAGAGGACTCTCTCCCTTGTACTAGTAGGACATGAAGTGGACAGCTCTGGGGCAGCTGTAACAATGCCCCAGGCCGGACAACCCTTATACTCTGTGCAGCAGGGGTTAACAAGATGAACAGTCACTGAGATCCTTTCCCCTTAGGTCTGTCCTCACAATGTTCCTCAAAAGGCTTGGAATATCTGCTCCAGACTCCAGCAGGCAGCCTGCTTGGGGAAATTCCCAACAAAGATCCTCAGTGCTACCCCTCTTTAGCTCCTAAAGAGCTTGTGGCTGGACAGGCCACCCAGCTGAGCACAGCTGAGACCTCAATGAACAGGCTGGCACCTCAGCAGGATGGCCAAGAAGGACAAGCAGCCCTCCTGGCTGGGAACTTCTCCTCCAGGGAAAAGAGACCCTCTCTCTGTGGTTCCAAACTATTTATGCATCCTCCAAACATCATCTGTGCACATCTCCCCAGGGATAGGATGGAGCTGCATAAATATTCAGGCTGCCTCTTTAACGCTCCCACCAACTAGACTCTGGAAATCTCCATAAAACAGGGGGACGTAATCAAACCTGCAGCCTGTAGAACCCAGAGAAGCCTTAGTCCAAAGTATGCCTGAACTGATTACAGGAGATCCAAAAAATGAAATTTGCCTTACCAGATCTAGCAGCCTAACTAGAAGGGTGCTACATGAACAAACATCCATATTTGTAGGTGGTGCAGACAGCCAGCCTCTGCAGTAGTAGATTGTACTGTCTGCCCCTGTTCTAAGCATGTCTATTACTCCCTTTAAAAATCTGCTGGCTTAGGAAAAGGCTTATATGCAGGGGGAAATTACTGTCAGCTTTTGCAGTTGTTCTAAATTTAAAAGCAGCACCAAAATATTGTAAATGGCTGCCACTCTCTTATCTATTTGCAAATCATAAATTGTTAAGAAGATAATGTGCCTCCGAGTCATTTTTAACCTCACGGAAATCTGTCTCTGATTTCTGATAATGACGAAGCTCTAGGTATTGATGGCGCAGACAAAATAAAATGGAAAGCTCTCTGATGTAAAATCGCTTGGTTTAAATTATATTAAAGCTCCAACGTAATTTCTATTTTCTGAAAGTTGATCGTTTATAAAGCTCAGTATGAGCACAACAAACAAACATAATTATTATGCAAATGAAGGCATGGAACGTAGGACTGCTTGGCTGTATGAATACGGGGAGTGATTAGATGAGAAAAACAATGAACAATGTCAATATTTAGATGCCTAATAGTTTCTGTGACTCACTCTTATACATTGGAAAATGTAACGTGATGGGATGAATCATTGCCTAGGGTTGGAAACGCAAAAAGATCTCTGAATAAATTACTGTGTTTACAACATAGGAAACCAAGTCCTTTATCCGCCAACCTGCTTCAAATAAAAAAATATTGCACATCAGGAAATAATCAGCCTGTCATATGAAGGCCGTAAAAACTGGGACCTCTGAAGCTGCCGGTTTACCATAATGGCCGGCTGTTCAACGCAAAAGGCACAATTGCTGATTCCAGTGGGTAGAGTTTTAAAGGTTCATTCAGACCCAACTGTAAACTACAAAGGCATAGGCATGCGCACATAGGGTGGCAGGTGTGCCTGGGCACACCCTAATCACCCTATGCTGTGCAGATTCCCCCTGCTGACTGGCTGCAGAGAAAGGGACTGGGGAATCTCTGTCCTCAGTCTCTTTCTATGTCTCGAAAGTGAGACATCAGGGTTCTGTTTAGACCCCTGATATTTCACCAAGGCCACCCAGCAGGGCTCCTAAAAAAATGAAAAAAAAAAAAAAAAATATATATATATATAATATTGTAAAACATAATAACAAAAAATTGTAAAAATAAACTCCTGACACCTATCTCTTGTGGTGCACACCCTAATGCAATAGGCTGTGCACACCTATGTACAAAGGATTATGGTAAGCAACAGTGACGGCTGGTGCTCAATATTTGGGGGGGGGGGGGCGGCAAACAAACCTGATCCCCCCGTGGGAGATGGTCGGGAGGGGAAGGTGGTGATCAGTCCAGCCTTACCTTAGGAGGCTGCTCCTCGCTCCAGGCTCCTGGTCTGAGACTCTAATTGGCTTCAATAAAGGGTGGGCTTGGGACGCAGAGCACTACCCCCCCAGTTGTGTGACATTAGCAAATTAATATTCACGAATGTCTTTCTGTTTCTCCTGGCCGAACAGTAAGTGTGTCCTGAGACCTGATTGGCCTGGCCAATCAGGTCTTCGGATCCGCTTCCTGATTGGCCGGTAGGAGAAGTAGGAAGACATTAGCGAATATTAATTTTCTAATGTCACACAACTGGGGGGGTAGTGCTCTGGGTCCCAAGCCCACCCTTTATTGAAGCCAATTAGAGCCTCAGACCAGGAGCCTGGAGGGAGGAGCAGCCTCCTAAGGTAAGGCTGGACTGATCACCACCTTCCTGTCCGATCACTGCCCTCCCGCCCATCTCCCACGGGGGCAGGGATCAGGTTTGTTTGCCGCCCCCCCCCCCAAATATTGAGCACCAGCAACTGGGTGGGTTGTGTTGTGCTCCGCCTCAGGCTCTAATCATGTGCTTCAAAAAAAAAAACACATTGAAATCCATGCGTCCGGTGCCCTGCATTTAGATTAGGTCCCGGGCGCATGGATTAGGGGGGCGGCTCCCCTGCAACATTTCTATTTTATATGGGAACTGGGGAAAGGAAGTGCAAATCAAATCACATCTCCATTCGGGACGAGAGAGGCAAATCTAAGGAATGAAGTATTTGTTCATTGAATATTGGCTCTCCAGTTTTATGCAATACAAGCATGACAATTGGACCCTTTTGTAGTGTGAAAAGCATTAGTCATATAAATTAGGATTTGAGAACTAACTAATTTTTAGCAAACTGGGTAAATTAGCATTTCCTTAAATATAATTAACATTTTTTTCCATCCATTTGTTTTACTACATTCTAATTTGATCATCTGTATTTAATGCAAACATATGCTTTGACCATGCTGGGCAAATCAGCAGGTTCACTTTAATGCCCCTTTCCCACCAGCACATGCTCATTTTATCTTCACTTCCCTGCCGCTACCTTCAGATGCCTATAGAGCTCAGCTTTAAAGCATATCTAACTGAAATTAAAAATAAAAAGTAACATATTGAAGCCTACTGAGTCTTAGATGTGGTGGCTGCCTTAATTTTTATCAGACTTTTTTCACTACTGATTTTGCCAGAAACACATTTCTATTATTAAGATGCTCACTTATCCTCACCGGTCAGACCTAACAGCCCTTTATGAGCATGGACAGGTTAACCACTTCAGCTCTGGAAGATTTACCCCCCCTTCCTGAACAGGCAATTTTTTGTTACACGGCACTGCGTTTCTTTAACTGACAATTGCGCGATCGTGCAACATTGTACACAATTAAAATGTTTGTCCTTTTCCCCCCACAAATAGCGCTTTTTTTTGGGAGGTATTTAATCACCTTTGCATTTTTAATTTTTTGCGCTGTAAACAAAAAACGACCGACAATTTTGAAAAAAAACCCCAATATTTTTTACTTTCTGCTATAAGACATATCCCATAAAAAATTTTAAAAAATCTAATTTCTTCATCAATTCCAGCCAATATGTATTCTGCTACATATTTTTGGTAGAAAAAAAGTTATATTGATTGGTTTGTTCAAAAGTTATAGCATCTACAAACTATGGGAGAGATCTGTGGAATTTCTTTTTTTTCACTAGTAATGGCAGCGACCAGCGAATTATAGCAGGACTGCGATATTGCGGTGGACAAATTGGACACTAAGTGACACTTTTTTGGGGACCAGTGACACTAATACAGTGATCAGCGCTAAAATGATGCACTGTCACTGTACTAATGACACTGGCTGGGAAGGGTTTAATATCAGGGGTCAATCAAAGAGTTAACTGTGTGCCTAGCTGGTGTTTTACTGTAGCGTGGAAGGTGCTTGTACTAGAGGAAGAAATAGATCCATGTCCCTGCTTTGCTGCAACACAGGATCTATGCCCTCCTTAATGACAGAACGACAATCTGCTTTGTTTACATAGGCCGATCAATGTTCTGCCTGTGTCCAGAATGATCAGCAGGTGCCGGCGGACAGCGGGTTTCAGGCTGGGTTCACATATGAACCGCATGCGGCTCACAGCAGGGGTCCGGTGCGTCCTGGTTCACCGTTTTAGGTCAGATTTCAGCCCGAATTTTGGGCTGAATTCAGACCTGAAACGGACCAATAGTAACACAGCGTTTTTGTGAAACCTGCTGCGGAGATACGTGAACAAGCTCCATAGAAAGCCGGTCAAAATCTCCTGCTATTGCGAATTGGATGCGGGGAACCCAGCCTCAACCGAAAAAAACTTGTAGTGTGTACAGGCTTTAGAGATAGCAGAGAACAATGTAATTGATAACAACCAGCACAAGTTGCAGATTGCAAGAGAGTATTTCCTTAGGCCGTCTATAGACAGAGCGATTCTCTTTTCTGCAACCACGGGTTCAACCGCCTGCTGCCCAGTGGCCATTGAGGAGGCTCAAGTCTAGACGCACACCGTACAGACTGTGCGGGTCTCCGTGCGAACTCAGGGGGCCTTGCATGACTACCTTGAATACTCTGGCGTGATCTGGTATTACTCAAAATCCTAAACTTACTACAAAATTACATTTTGATATGCCATTGCTACCTAATCACTATCAACCCAATACGTCAGATTTGCACCACTGTGCTTACATTTGACTCCTCCTCCTCACGCATACATCATGGAACCAATGGATACACACCACTAGGGGTGCGTTGGGATTGGATCTGTGTGGGTTGGCCTGTTTGGCGCCCCCCTTCCACCTTCTTTCCCCCCCTTTTCTGGTAGAGCCCTGGGATCTGTGGGTGCTCTCCTATTGGACAACCCAAGACCTGCCGCAGCAGCAATTATCTCCTATTTTTTTTTAAAACTCTTAAGAAGATCATGCCTATTACTAACACTCCCTAAACGATAGTAACCAATAGATTACCACTTTTTTCCCCCGATGAAGAAGAACAACGCATGACCTCGAAACTCGTTGGGTAGCACTCTGCATATCCATACAAGAGTGTGTTGCAATTAGTGGTGTGTTTTTGGATATGTATTGAGTACACTAGCATCATTATACTATTTATCCACTGGATTTTTGTACTTCCCCTGTTTTAATTCCTGTCTAATAAAAATATAAGATTTTTTTAAAATAATTGTTTGATCTGTTCTGTGGAATCCATGCCCTGTAAAGGGATTTTGTATCAGCACTGTCACTGTACTAATGACACTGGCTGGGAAGGGTTTAACATCAGTGGCGAATAAAGAGTTAACTTTGTGCCTAGCTGGTGTTTTACTGGGGGAAGACATAGATCCATGTCCTCGCTTTGCTACAACACAGGATCTATGCCTTCCTTAATGTCAGAACGGCAATGTGCTTTGTTTAGATAGTCCGATCGCTGTTCTGCCTGTGTCCTGAACAATCACCAGGTGCCAGCAGACAGCGGGTTTCAACCGAAAAAAAACTTGTAGTGTGTACCCTGTTTTAGAGATAGCTGAGAACAATGTAACTGATAACAACCAGCACAAATTGCAGTTTGCAAGAGAGTATTCCCTTAGGCCGTCCATAGACAGAGTGATTTTCTTTTCTGTAACCACGGGTTCAAGGAAAAAAAATTGCTTGATTTCCCCATCAATACAGTCAGTTGATGGGGGAATCCCATGAAGCCATTGTGTTCGCTCCCCCACCAGGAGAACACATTTTTGTCTGTATGTGATTGGATGATGAAAGTCAGCAGAGCTTTACATTATTCAATAAGATCATAGTTGGTCATAGGTGGTTAGTTTTTATTTTCAGCCAACTCACACAAATGAGATGGATGAAGGAATCCTCCCCTATTTTATGCACTAAGAGTAAAAGGAGCAGGTGTATAGACAGCCTCAGGGTTCAGGACAATTTCAGACGACCCTCCAGAGCAGAGGTCTCCAAACTGTGGCCTGTGCTTGCCTTTATCCAGCCCTTGGGGCGCTATTCCTCTAACTGACATTAACCATGGGGCATAATTCCTGCCACTGACACCAACAGTGGGGCACTATTCCTTCCACTGACACCAATGGTGGGGCACTATTCCTCCCACTGACACCAACAGTGGGACACTATTGCTCCCACTGACACCAACAGTGGGGCACTATTCCTTCCACTGACACCAATGGTGGGGCACTATTCCTCCCAATGACACCAACAGTGGGGCACTATTCCTCCCACTGACACCAACAGTGGGGCACTATTCCCCCCACTGACAGGAACAGTGGGGCACTATTCCTCCCACTGACACCAACAGTGGGGCACTATTCCTCCCACTGACACCAACAGTGGGGCACTATTCCTCCCACTGATACCAATGATGTGGCACTATTCCTCCCACTGATAACAGGGTACTATTCTTCTCATGGACACCAGTAAAGGGGCATTGTTATCAACTCAGGACATTTTCTACTCCCACTGCCCACAGTCCAGCCCCTCTACAGTCTGAAGGATAGTAAACTGACTCTTTGTTTGGAGACCCCTGATCTAGAGCAATAATAATAACCCTGGGAATAGAGCCTCGTAATTCAGGATAAAACAACTCTATTGCATAGGGCATGGGTGCCCAACCTGTGACCCTCCAGCTGTTGTGGAACTACAAGTACCATGATGCATTGCAAGACTGACAGTTGCAAGCATGACTCCAAGGCAATAGCATGATGGGACTTGTAGTTCCGCAACAGCTGGAGGGCCACAGGTTGACCCCCCCATGGGATAGGCACACAGACTGAACCGAAGACTGATGGTATGAAGAAAGAAAAACACTTGCAGGTAAACACTGGCCATCTTTTTGTTTTTTACTGCAATTTCTAGAGATGAAAATGCACGAAGCATGCTAGTGTGATTAGCAGCAAGGCATTTGAATAGAAGTCTGAGCAATAGGAATGGTGACCTCTCTGTCCCCCCAACAGGAGTACAGGAATTTTTGGTATGAGTTTGCGGTAATGTAGCAATAGATGTACACCAGAATCTTCCAGCATGTGAACTCATTCGCAGTGTTTCAGATCTAAACAGATGGTGTTTGTCACTTTGATGTTAATTTCCATCTGTTTATAAACAAGTCAAGTTTAGCATATTGCCATGCATACGCTGTGCTTTCAAGTTCTTCTGCTATGAGCAGCAAACGGCACTAGACAGACCTGAAATGTGAGTCACACTGGAAGCACAACTTGTACCATGGACATTTTATCGCATCATCATTTATCTGCTGCAAAAATACTGCTCTGATTTGACTATGAGGAATGCATCTGTCTATCTGGGTTTGGAATCACACTGGCTATACAATTTATCTGGCCTTCCAAAATACAAGATTACCTTCCTAGTTATCATTCATATTAAAATTAGGCTTAGCTCACAAAAAATCTTTGCTGCATGCCAGAATGTTGAATGAAGCGCTGGCTTCTTATATGTTTTTGGGACTCTACTTTCAAGATCTTCCCATGGGAGTTCCTGGCTCTACTTCTACTGGGGGCCCTTTGAGCAGGGCAAGCAAAAGCATTACCATTCTGACTCGAGCTGTTGTAATAGAGACCTACGGTGCCTTGAAAAAGTATTCATAACCCTTGAAATGTTCTAAATTCTGTCATATTACAACCAAAGATGTAAATATATTCTACTGGGATTTTATGTGATAGACCAACACAAAGTGGCACATAATTGTGAAGTGGAAGGAAAATGATAAATGGTTTTACAAATAAATATCTGAAAAGCGTGGCGTGCATTTGTATTCAGCCCCCTTCAGATACCCCTAACTAAAATCTAATGGAAACAATTGCCTTGAGAAGTCACTTAATTAGTAAATAAAGTCCACTTGTGTGTAATTTAATCTCAGTATAAATACAGCTGTTCTGTGAATACCTAAGAGCAGGGGTAGGCAACCTGTGGCCCTCCAGCTGTTGCAGAACTACAAGTCCCATCATGCCTCTGGGAGTAATTGTAACTGCCAGGCTTGCAATACCTCATGGGAAATGTAGTTGCACAACAGCTGAAGGGCCACAGGTTGCCTACCCCTGCCTAAGAGGTTTGCTAAAGAATCTTAGTGAACAACAGCATCATGAAGGCCAAAGAACACACCAGATAGGTCAGGGATAAAGTTGTGGAAAAGTTTAATGCAGGGGTAGGTTATAAAAAAATATCCCAAGCTTTGAACATCTCACAGAGCACTGTTTAATCCATCATATGAAAATGGAAAGCGCATGGCACAACAGCAAACCTACCAAGACATGGCGTCCACCTAAACTGACAGGCCAGGCAAGGAGAGCATTAATCAGAAAAGCAGCCATGAGGCCCATGATTACTCTCGATGAGCTATAGAGATCCACAGGACAACTATTAGTTGTGCACTGCACAAATCTGGCGTTTATGGAAGAAGAAAGCCATAAGAAGTCCTGTATGCAGTTTGCGAGAAGCCATGTGGGGGACACAGCAAACGTGGGAGAAGGTGCTCTGGTCAGATGAGACCAAAATTGAACTTTTTGGCCTAAAAGCAAAACGCTACGTGTAGCGGAAAAAAATATCACTGTACATCACCCAGAACACACCATCCCCACTGTGAAACATGTTGTGGGGACAGCTTCCCTTCAGCAGGGAATGGGAAGCTGGTCAGAGTTGATGGAAAGATCCAAATACAGGGCAATCTTAGAAGAAAACCTGTTAGAGCCTGCAAAAGACTTGAGATGGAGGTTCACCTTCCAGCAGGACAAGGACCCTAAACATACAGCCAAAGCTACAATGGAATGGTTTAGATCAAAGCATATTCATGTGTTAGAATAACCCAGTCAAAGTCCAGACCTAAATCCAATTGAGAATCTGTGGCAAGACTTGAAAATTGCTGTTCACAGACGCTCTCCATCCAATCTGACAGAGCTTAAAGTGTTTGTTAAGCCACTTGTTAAAAAAGTTGCCATCCACTCTGTATTATAACAAGAAGTTGCCCTGTGTCTGTGTTATAACATATACATACTTCTCTGTATAGATAACACACCTTCTTACTAGGATCAGTTGCTGTTTTTCAGCTTTTCTCTCTCAGCTCAGAGTTCCTGAGGGTGGGGCTGAGCACTGCTGTTGACCTCAGCTGGAGAGAGAGAGCCATGCTGTGTTATCTATAGAGACAGGGCCGGCCCTGCCATGGGTCCCAGTGGGTCCATCAGACCCAGGCAGCACTTTGAGAGGAGCAGCAAATTGAACCACAGCCACCTCTCCTTCTCTTCTATTTACCCAGAAAATTGGCAACCAAGATTTTTTTCAGCAGTTTTGTGTATCATGATGACAACTGCCCCCCCGGGCTGCTCTGCCTACCCTAGCCCATCCCTATAGTGCTCTACCCTGTCTATACACTACCCTAGCCCGCCCCTTGACCAAGTTAAACGACGAGGAGAGTTTCACGACGGACCCAGACTACCTGGGTGACCCTGGGTACCGTCCCGGCCGGGACAGAGATATCTATTGTGTCGTACCGAGAGAGAGAGGTCGACTCCAGTTGTCGTCACGAGTCGGGGTGGGAGTCCTTGAGACTCGACTCTCTCTTTTCGACTTTTTGTCGTTGACTAGGATCATTCTTCCACACAATAGATATGTCTCTTCATACATATACAATATTGTGTCTGTGTCCCGTTGAAGAACA
>BLSH010345355.1:48757-84150 GCA_018402905.1 Glandirana rugosa | reverse complement strand
CCCCACCCCCACCCCCTGTCTATAGCAATAAAGGTGCAAAAAAATAATTTTACTCTTGGGGTCCCCATAACTTTTTATCAAAGGGTCATGACACTAGAGGGGTTTAGAACCACTGAGATAAGCTATATACAGGGAGAGTCAGTACACAGAGGGGAAGTCATGACCTGGCATTATCAAACAGATATTTTAGGGGATACAGAGGGATAATTTAAAAAGCAAATGCACCATGCTGCTAATTAATGAGACAGGAGCAGCATTTTTCTCTTTTTGTTAACAAAAGCTTTAAGCTATTTTGCAAAGAAGAATGGGCAAACATTTCACTCTCTAGATGTGCAAAGCTGGTAGAGACATACCAGAAAAGACTTGCAGCTGTAATTGCAGTGAAAAGCGGTTCTACAAAGTATTGACTCAGGGGGGCTGAATACAAATGCACTCCGCACTTTTCACATATTTATTTGTAAACATTTTTTAAAACCATTTATCATTTTCCTTCAACTTCACAATTATGTGCCACTTTGTGTTGGCCTATCACATAAAATCCAAATAAAATGCATTTAGGTTTTTGGTGGTAACATGACAAAATGTGGAAAATTTCAAGGGGTATGAATACTTTTTTAAGACACTGTATCCCTTTCTGAGATCTCTATGCCTGGCCTGAATGTAACATTCTCTGCAAAATGATGGGCTCAAATCGCACTGCACAGAATCGCTTGTGATTTCCACAGGAATGCGGTGCGATTCCTTTGCGCATCACATGCGATGCGACAGTGTGAACTACGGCTAAAAAATAGGCAAATTTCATCAGGTAGCTGAACTCACCAAACACTTGGCATCCATGAATATCTTTATTGCATGCAGAAGGTTGAGGTAAAAAAAATTGATGCAGTATTTATTCTGGAGGAGTGATCGGCGTACTTTGCCACGTGGGCAGCTATCTGGGTAAATGTGTGTTGTATGGCTCCAGGTTGATAGGCCAGAAGCCTGAGGCCTATCCTGGGAGCACCTGGCTGCTAGGCCTGACTGAGGCCTATCCAGGAATTCAAGCAGCAGCAGTGAGTTAGGCATTGAGTCGGAGGCCTATCCAAGTTGAGGAGGTTCTGCCGGAGGGAGAACCAGATCGGGTGCCAGCGGTAAAGGAGAAGCAGTTGACATAAAAGGACGACCACTCCTGTTACCCGAGGCAGGTGTAGAGAGGATGGAGGTCTGAAGAAGTACCAGAGCAGCCCTTTCACTAGCCGGGGATGGTGAAGAGGTGGGAAAGCTTCAGTAGTCTCATCCAGAAACCGAGCAGGAGTAGGGTTGCCACCTCATCCTTTTAAAACCAAACACATATTAATTACACAGGCTCTGTGGCTGATTAAGGTGGTAATTAAACTCACTTGGTGCCTTATCTGCATTAAATTAGCCTCAGAATCTGTGTAATTCTTATGTGTTCAGGTTTAAAGGGATGAGGTGGCAACTCTAAGCAGGAGGCGTGGGTGCACCTCCGAAGATAAGTACAGTGGGTAGCGGTGAGTCAAGCCAGAGACCCAGCAGGACAGCGAGGGTGAAGATTGAAGATAAGTACAGTGGGTAGCTGTGAGTCAAGTCAGGAACCCAGCGGCACAGCGTCGGTGAAGCTTGGGTGATCTACAGTGGGATACTGTGAGATGTGAGTGAAGATCTACAGTGCGATACTGTGAGATGTGAGCAGAGATTTACAACGAGTTACTGTGAGTTACGTGTGCAGATCTACAAGTGAAGTATTGAAGTGAAGTGTTGCTATAGGAGACGGCAGTTGCTACGAACATAAAGATTGCTGTATTCAGCTTAATGGCCCTTTTCTGTATCACTGTCAGCATATTTCTATTTTTTTCTGCGGAGTCTGCCTGTTTGCACATTGCATTTGCCCAAGGGTGTCCTGGCCCTAAACCCTCTCTCCCCCAGTTCTCATTAAGAGACAATAAATCTTTTTGTTCATTTCAAAAGTGACTGGCGCCCAATTATTCCATCTTGCAATATACCAACCATGCCTAGTAACCCGCACCCTGAGGAGGAATCTCAGCTGCCCCTGACTCTGGAGGTCACCATCAGGCCTCTGGAGGGCAGGGGCATCGCTACATGTTTTAAAAAAAAATCTATAAATGTATTGGTTACGATACACAATGCTTTAGCAAACTAAATGTCATTCAGAGTTTACATCTGCAGTAATGGAAACCTGTTGTCTGGCTGTTATGATGACCCAATGGCTTCAATACCTTGTGAGGCACTGACGTAGCACAAGTCACCTATTTAGGGACATACTGTATAGTGAATATGCATAAACACGGTAGCCAACCGTACCAGTCATTAGTGAATGCTCAGTGTTGGACAGAATTTCGACTCCTAAGGCTGGTCCCTGTATGTTCTCCAGTTCTACCCTGGCTTTGGCCTTCATTCCTGGTTTGCTGTTGATCCTCATGACAATTACTCTCCATAACCAGGTGTAGCGCCCTCCACGTTAGGTAGGTGATTAGTGTAGATTTTTGCTAGGTGAGGCAACATTTAGTCAGACTTGACTTAAGTGCAGGCCTGATTGTTTTGAAGCTTCTGGTGTTTTCTGGAAAGAGAGCTGGGAGGGGAGGTGTAGATATTGGGGTGTCCTAAGGAGCCCTGAACAATGCCCAATCTTGATTGGCAGGGGGAAGGTCTCCTTAAGTACCTAGGGTCAGCCCAATCTGGAGGTAAGTTCAGGTGGAAGTCTGGAGATGGAGTAGTGTAGGCTGTCGTGGCCCAGGGGAGCCCCCAGTCTGGGGGGGGGGGTGACCCCAGGCCTGGAGTGCTCGGGTGCAGCCAAGAGGAGAGAGATCTTGGTGGCAGGCACAAGGCAGAGCAGAAAGCACAGCAGGAGAGAGCACTATTCGGGAGAGATCTTCAGTGTGGAACTACAAGTGTCAGGATGACGGTGAGCAACATACCCTGGAATACTGTTAGAGGCATTCCAGAGCGGATTGGGGTGAGAGACAGACTGGGAAGGATGCAGAAGCCAGTTTGGGATTCCTATGTTGCTGTGATAGTGGAGAAGGCTGTCACAGCTGGAGGAGCTGGCAGGGCCTGGAAGAAGATGGGCTGGGAGTAGTAGTCCATCAAGCCAGCTAGCACACAGTCCTTTCTACACTCTGGAGGCTATTAGCCTCTGCCTGTAATGGGCGGTACGGAGGCCCTGCTTCAACTACAGCAGGCCTCACCATGTGCTGGCTAGGCCCAAGGAAATGGTTGGATGCCTGATAAATATCTTTTCAGGTCTCACCTGTGCAGAGCAAGTGTTGTGCAGGAGTGAGGAACAAGGAGAGAAACATGCAGCAAGTATTGTGCTTTAGAGAAGAAGAAGTGTATATACAGGACTGTATATAGTGTGCAGCAAGTGTTGTGGAGGAAGATGGAGGAGGGTATATACGGAAGTGTATATAGTGGTCCCATGTACAAAACTGTTCAATTCTTGGGCATCTTATAATCATTCCCACCCCACCCAAGTTCAAATCCCCTAATGGGCAGTGTGATCGGGTGAACAACAACAGCCAGCCACCCCTAAGGGTGGCAACACTGGCTTTTGCTCTTGTGCCATATTTGGCTTTCTGATATTTTTTGGCTCTGCCTTCCTTCTGTATCGCCGCTTACCTGCACTTTTATCCCTACAGGAGGGTGATCCCGAGAGAAGTTACCTTTGTGACTCCCTATAGCCAAGTTCTAGTAACATCATATATTGCTTCAGTAAAGTCATAGGGTTCCGAAGACTGTGTGTTTGCTTTGGAAAAATAAAGCGCTGGGTGCCCTACACGTGTGGATGTTGCTGTGTTATGTGAAACGATTATTTTTTTTTTTTACATTTTAAAATATGGAGTGCAAAATTTTAAAGGGCACCTTGAATGAAAAAAGGTTGAGAAACACTGGTCGATAGCACATGCCTTTATCTCCACTTGCAGGACCAGCACTTGTCATATGTCAACACAGGCAGACTTTAATGCAGAGTAAGACATCACTTATGTCTATTAAGATTGCATCTGACTATGCACTAGCTTCTGTGCATTGTATGAACTCATCAACTGCAGAACATTGAGTGATTGAGATGCATTCAGCAAATGCTCTGCAACTAGAGGCTGCAGCCAGGATAGCTATCTCCATGCATTAATAATCATAAAAATATCAGCACTAGTTTGTGAAACCAATCATACATTAACGTGATATGTCAAATCCCATTCACATACAAGTTTAGTGCATAGCTCCCAACTGTCCCTGATTTCAAGGGATTATCCCTGATTTGGAACAAAATCCCTCTGTCACTCTTTCCTCCTCATTTGTATCTCATTTTGGTCTGATCTATGGTATATAGTTGTATATAACATGCACTTTTATCTTTCAAAAAGTATTTCCCAGTGCTAAACCTTTCATCCAATTTCTAAATTTCTGCATTTGTATATTTCACTAGCCAGTATAAAGGAATAGTAGTGGTAAAAAAAGCACTTTTGGGTTTACTTAATCATTTTTTGGTAGAATTCTCCTTTAAGGGGGCTGGGCAGGGGGTGTGGCCTATGCCTGCATACTTTTGCTAATAGGTGTCCCTTGTTCCCATCTCAAAAAGTTGGAAGGTATGGTAGTGTATTACCCAAATTAATCTAACATATGATGTAATACTCAACTTAATATAACGTGATATAATACTCAGAAATCTCAATAGTGAAGTCCTTGATCAATAAATTGTGCTTTATATACACCAAATTGTTCAATATCCAAGAAATAATCCACCACTGTGCTCTGTGTGCTTTTAGAAAAAAATAAAGGCTCACCAGAATGTACTGACCTCTTATAATTAGGTGAGTCAAATAACACTTTTCCACATAGGGTTTGATAAATCAGATACTCTGGTCTGCCTCTTCTCCTAGAATTATTTGGCTAGGCTTTGGTAGGATCTGCCAAACCATAGGAAATGCTTTTCATTTCAACTAATCCACTCTCTTTCATTTTGAACAACTCCATAGTGCAATATATTTCAGAAATATAAAACCGTATTCTTACAGTATCATACTTAGCACTGATAAAACCAATTCTCCATATAGTATAAGGGTCCCTATATAGTGAAAAGATAAAAGGCTCACCAGATGTAGGAAAGACATTATTATTTGAGTCTCATGATGATTTCACACAGGGAAGTATACATGGTCCAGGATGTCCCACCTGGATTTCTCTATGTCAGCCTTTCTCAACCTTTTCAACACCGAGGAACCCTTGAAATAATTCTCCGGTCTCGGGGAGCTCCTGCTAAAAATCTACAACTCATGATACATTAGTGTGCTGGTCAATGAGAAGAATGCTCCTTACACTTGTAGTCATTGAGAAGAATTACCCCCTTACAGATCAATGGTATCATTGGGAATTTATCTGAGAGGTAGAAATTAACCATTGCTCAACAAACCCCTAGCAACCTCTGCAGGAACCCTAGGGTTCCACAGAACCATGGTTGAGAAACCCTGCTCTATGTACATATAAAAACTGCCACACTCCACTTCATACACTCATCTTGTTTCCCAATATACTAAGGGCCAAAATTAATTGACTCCTTAACACGAAAGTGAGTCATAAATTGCTTGTTCCAGGGACCCAGCAAGATATCATCAGTTATCATCACTTTAAATGAACTTCATATACTGTAAATCAAAGGGAAATTCACCAGAATAACTTGACCCCTTTTGCATGAAAGTAAGTAAACAATCGCTCATTCCAGAAACCCAGCAAGATATAACAAACTCCAGTACAGTTTCACTTCTCCAAGATGGGAACAAGAACTCTCAAGGCCAATTCTCCTCTCTTATGACCATACTCTGGCTCAGCTCAGACCAGTTAAAACAGAAGTACTTCCATTTATTTTATAAAAATACTACTCACATACATATTAAAACAATGTCCCTTTAAAATCTGTGTGTAATCTCGACACTTCCATGTGCACAGCTTGATGACGTCTCTTCCGGTCAATGCATTTTGTCATTTAACTTCCTTAAGATATTATTATTTGAGTTATTACATTATATGTTATATTAATTCAAGTAATACACTACACTTGTACTGTATGTGAATGACATTTAATATATCACTTTATTGTATGACTGCTTTCACTGGCTAGTGCTGATATTTTTGTGATTATTCTGTAAAGACTGGGTGTGTATTTTTATTGGCTGCTGGCTGTTAGGTTAGAACAGGGGAGTAATTGGGGGTTTATAGCACAATTTTCATTATTATTTTTACCTCAAAGTAATAAAGCTGATCTGCTTTCAACAAAGGTCAAGTGGAGGCCCCAAGAATGAAAGTAGATGTGCTCACCAAAACAGTGTGTGGAGGGGCCAGTAGATGTCCTAATCATATTCCCAAAAACAATGAAGTCTCATGCAGCGATGAGCAGTAAAAGCAGACATATTTCTATACATATATATGTGTTCTATGCAAAAATTAGAATATTCTTTCTGAAGAAACGGTCAAAAATCTGTATCTACAACAACGTCAACGTCTAATGGTTCACAACCTGTGATGGACACCACCTCTACCACAAAGGGGCCTATTCAAAATGGAGAGCAGAAACTGATATCCACAAGACACCATGTGCCCAGGAATGTAAGCGTCACATTGGTTGTGCTCTCAACCAGACTGTTAAGCCATCAAATGGCTGGAGTCACTGATCACATGTGCAGCATCATGGCAGTTGAAGATCAAGCAGAGGCCAGGATGGCAGCTTGCTTGGCTGAAAATGATAGGGGGATTAATTCTGCTTTAAAGCAACAGTATACCCATCTTAAAGTCCTACCATTTCTTTGTGCCATAATTGTAGCCTTTCAATCCTCACTTAAGCTATGCATTTTGTTGTTAATATACAGGTAAGGGCGGAATTAGGTCACTTTTAAACACTAAAAGCCCATTAACAATTGCTCTGCAGTAAAGTACTAAATAATGTGCATGGTACATGCGTTGGTGTAATGTGGTGCCATGTATCCAGAATGGCACATCAACGCACCCAACCAAAAGGTGTTCAAACGTTCAGTGTACTTTTTTTGCTTTGAAATATAAAGATATTAAACTGTTATTATAATATAATAACAATAAAGGTAATTAGAACAAACTGTGCTAGGAGAACACATGAAGCTAAACATCCTACAAAGGTAATAATTAACATCAGCTACTGTATGAATAGGCTGTGCAATGTTTGGCATGCATTGTCTAGTTTAATGAAGGATTTGCAATGTAAAATGCTTTTTTGTTGGTTAAGATAAGAAGAGTATTTCCAGGTTCACAGGCTTTTGTTGCCCTCTGTACGGTCGTGTGTTTTCATGTGTTGAATGAGGGAAAGAACTTGGATCTAATGAACACTGTCAGTGTTCTAATTGTCCCATCTAATTGACATTCCAGGATGTGACTGTCATATGTTCTGCAGTCCACACCTCTACAGCAGTAAATGTAATATCATCTAGCAAATTATTCTATAATAGAATCCAGAGTGTGAATCATTTTTTAGTAAGTTGATGTATTTCTAAAGCTGGCTGTAGTGTAGACATAAACTTGGTTTCAGTAAGAGATAAGAGTGGCATGCTGATAACTTGGCCCATTAGGGTTTTCCTCACCTTTTCTGCCTACACCATGAATGAGTCACGCTATGGTGAGGTGGACCTATGGAACCAAAAGCCTCCCATTTTGTACTGGTTAAATGGGGGTCCATACTGGACTTCCTCCATCATCATCATCATCATCACATTGCAGGCACAAGGCTGAGGAGTTTATAAACTATAGGTGGGAGGAGCTTAATGGAGAACTGAGACACTAATTCCCTATCAGGTCTGCTTTACTTAGGATTGATGGCAGATGGCAGTGGGAGGATCCATAGCTGCTATTCAGTCCTGTCAATCACAGTCAAGGCAGACCTGATGGTCAACTACTGTAGTCTCAGAGTTCCCCAATGGGCTCTGCCTACCATACAATTCAAAATTTCAGTTGCTGCAACTGTTGGGTAGGTGGAGCCTGATGGGGAACTCTGAGACTAGTTCCCCCTGGGGTCTGCGTTGCCTGTCATTGACAGGACTGAATAGCGGCTATGGATCCGCCCACTGCCACCCGTTGTCAATCACAGGCAAAGGGGACCTCATGGAGAAATAATCTTTCACAGGCTTGTAGGCAGGAGTATTTTGAGTTGCACTTTAATTGTTTTTGGGACAATTGTTTGTTCATGTCCTCTGGGTTGGCCCCATCTGCTTTTTAAGGTTTGGAAGGAGACACCTCCTGGTCTCTATGGGAATGTCACCTGTATGAGGAGAGAAGAGTGTTTCCTCACTGCAGGATGGCACCTGCTGCACCTTGGGGAAAGCCAGGGAAGAAACAGTAGAGGCCTCTGGCATATTGGAACTATAAGTAGTGTACCCTGAACTGTGAGTAGTGCCATAGCAATATGTGAAGTGTGACAAAAGTTAAACTACCACTCAGTGTGATGTGAAGAAGATAATATTGCCTCATTATTGACAAGTGTTATGTACTGTTCTAATCAGTGGCCGCCGGTCATGGTTTTGATTGGCACCACCGTAGGACATGGGCGGTGCTTTGCCTTGGAGCTGCGGCGTCACTTCCGGTTCCGGCTGTATACCTTATCTGTGATGCTGGGCTGTACACCGCATCTGTCATGTTGGGCTGTATACCGTATCTGTGATGCTGGGCTGTATACCGTATCTGTGATGCTGGACTGTATACCGTATCTATGGTGCTGGGCTGTATACCTTATCTGTGATGCTGGGCTGTATAATGTATCTGTGATGCTGGGTTGTATACCATATCTGTGATGCTGGGCTGTATACTGTATCTGTGATGCTGGGCTGTACACTGTACCTGTGATGCTGGGCTGTATACTGTATCTGTGATGCTAGGCTGCATACTGTATCTGTGATGCTGGGCTGAATACCGTATCTGTGATGCTGGGCTGTATACTGTATCTTTGATGCTGACGCCTGACACTTTGGGTGGAATATAGGGAACGGAGAGGGTGGATTATATAAGGGGTGGGGCTTATGAGAAGGGGGATGGGTTAAAAAGGAATGGCGGCATCTGGCGCCCCCCCCCCCCTTCATCCTAAAACTTCACCCGCCGCCACTGGTTCTAATTGATGCTATGCTGAAGAAATTCCAAATTGGGGATCACTGTAATATGTTTTATATAATATATATACTGCATATAAACAATTTCTGGCCTCATTATTGTCTCAGTGGAGAAATGGACTGCATTAAAGAAGATGGAGAGTTAAACTGCGAAGTGTCTATTCAAACCTGATTGGCTTAGGAGCTAGTGGTGGTTAAGGGACCTGAATCATCCTCCTGAAGATGAGACCCCCTCAAATATTGTGCTTCAGATGATGCAAGCCCCTGTGTTACATTTGGTTGTATTCTCAGAGCCTTAACCTGGACCATGAATAAGATATAAACCTGTCCTGGGTAGGTTCTCCGAGTATTAGAGGGTTATTAGATTGTAGCCAGGAGGATGAATGAGAAAGTGTGGCCTCTGGCCTGCATCCGTGCATGTGGACAAGGGGTGAGCTTGGCGAAGGAACCATGCAAATGCCTGAATCTCTGTCTGCTAGGGAGCATGCACCGCTGCATATGCTGATCAGATGCTTGGTATTGTGCAGTCTGCGTACAGGCTCTGCCTATTCTCAGTTCAGAGTGACTTACCCCATTTGGTTGCTACGATGTGAGAGGCCTTATTACTAGCAACTAATGCTGTAAATGTAAAGCACCAACATATAGTTTTAACAAAGTACTAAACACACAACACTCCTGCCTCCACATATGCAAACTTTGAATTGGTATTAAACCCACAACAGTAAAATCGGTCTGTATATGCAGTAAAGCATGCTTGTTATACTCACTGTGGAACCTAAAGAGTTAATCCCCCGCATTGTGTAAAAAGGCTGTTTGATCCTGTATGCACAGATCCTCCCCTTCTTGCATTGTCCCCAAAACATGTTTGGATAAGACAGAGTTACTGGAGTCAGGCTGCACATGCTCAGTTTGATGTGTATTGCTAGAGAGTTTTTTTTTTCTTGGGAGGGTGTATGTGATCAGCTCAGGGCCAATCAGCACTGTCCAGACAGAGGGTCAGGGGTCCTGCATCCTGATGCAGGAGCCAGTGTAGTATGAAAAATCCTCCTACAAGCTTTAATCTGAGACTGATAGAAGTCACATGACTGCTATATACTGCAGATGAGAAAAGGTATTTAGCAGCTTATATTTACTAAAATAATTGCATTCCCATGCTCTGTGTACTGTGGGAGACCAGATATAGTGAATGCAGGGTCCTGGGTTTAGTAACAATTTCATTACTGCCAGTTTGCTTACCTGTGAACTGACAGTAATTCTTTTAGAATCTGCCACAGCCATAGTGGCAGATTTTAAAAATGGTGGTAAGAACTACCTGATTATGGTGCATGTGTTGGTACCTGTACCAAAACTGGCGCAAGGCGCTTGTGAATTAGGAACAGGCCATATTAAAGAGACCATACTGCCAAAAAAGTAACATTACTGCCTTATTGAATTCCCCTAACATATACTTTGTCACTGAGTCCTGAAAATGAATCTGGCCTGATCTGAAAAGTGCCCAGGCCAACCACGGTGCTGAAGTGCAGGCAAAAGTACCTGTTCTAGTCTTAAAATGAATCCCTATGTGCTTATAAAGCCCCCTTGGATCTTATGCCCAGATTGTACATAGAGCCTTGAATTATATTCAAGATAAGATTAAGCCCTGCTCCTTTTACTTAGCCTGACCCCTATCATTCTACAAACCACTGCCATTCAATGGCATTTCACAGGTAAATTAATGGGACAGAGCTTGGTGCTAGATATCCATAAACATCATCTATATAAACTTGAAGGCTTTTCAGCACACTTTCCTCATTTTGTTTTTTTTCCATTTGTTTTTTTATGCTTAAATGTTTTTTTAAAAAATAAATTGCTTACAAAATTTAATTGCTTAATAAAAAAAATAAATAAATAAATATGCCCACATGTGCATCATGTAACAGAAGTATGTACTTCCAAATGATCCAACACCCAAACACAAGCAAAGTAACTTGGTACAGTATATGCAGTGCAGTGTAGGGAGGAAACCAAAAATCTGTACATTGTACAATCTGTACATTGGGGAGACAAAACACCCTCTTCACAATTTAATGGTCCAGTATAGGAAGGTAAATTCTACAGGCGAAGACTCAGAAGACTCTCTACATCTTAAGAAAAAGGGAGATTCTTTCAAGGACAATGAGGTTCACATTTTGGACAACTGCTTCACAAGGGGTATGAAAGAAGCCATCTACGTCAAAATGGGACAACCATCCCCAACCACTGGTGATGGCCTTCAACACATTCAGTCTTCCACATACAATATCCCTGTTAATCTGACAACTCACACCAAGTAAATCGAGCACCTATGCAATGAATGCCTATGCAGGCTTCCAACAATGGTATAACCAGTGGGGCTGGTGCTCAAAATTTTTTGGGGCGCAAACAAATTGAAAAATTAAAAAGTTAGTAATGCAGGACTGTAAATAGCCATCACATAGTTAACTGTTAAATAATGCAGTAAATAAAAACAAAAAAACAAAATCAATTGCAGCCTCACTGTGCCCTTCAAATGCAGCCTCACTGTGCCCATCAAATGCAGCCTCACTGTGCCCATCAAATGCAGCCTCACTGTGCCCATCAAAGACAGCCTTACTGTGCCCATCAAATGCAGCCTCACTGTGCACATCATATGCAGCCTCACCGTGCCCATCAAATGCAGCCTCACTGTGCCCATCAAATGCAGCCTCAGTGTGCCCATCATATGCCGCCACACTGTGCCCATCAATTGCAGCCTCACCGTGCCCATCAAATGCAGCCTCACTGTGCCCATCAAATGTAGCCTCACTGTGCCCATCAGTTGCAGCCTTATTGTGCCCATCAATTGCAGCCCCACTGTGCCATTCAATTTCAGCCTCACTGTGCCCATCAAATGCAGCCTCGCTGTGCCCATCATATACAGCCTCACTGTGTACATCATATGCAGCCTCACTGTGCCCATCAATTGCAGCCTCACTGTGCTCATCATATGCCGCCTCACTGGGCCCATCAATTGCAGCCTCACTGTGCCCATCAAATGCAGCCTCACTGTGCCCATCAATTGCAGCCTCATTGTGCCCATCAATTACAGCCTTACTGTGCCAATTAATTTCAGCCTCACTGTACCCATCAAATGCTGCCTCGCTGTGACCATCAAATGCAGCCTCACAGTGCACATGATATGCAGCAACACTGTGCCCATCAATTGCAGCCTCAATGTGCCAATCAATTCCAGCTTTACTGTGCCCGTCAAATGCAGCCTCACTGTGCCCATCAATTGCAGCCTCACTGTGCCCTTCAAATGCCAGCCTCACTGTGTCCTTCAAATGGAGCCTTATTGTGACCATCAATTGCAGTCTCACTGTGCACATCATATGCAGCCTTACTGTGCCCATTAATTGCAGCCTCACTGCGCCCATTAAATGCAGACTCACTGTGCCCTTCAAATGCAGCCTCACTGTGCCCATCAAATGTAGCCTCACTGTGCCCATCAATTGCAGCCTCACTGTACCCATCAAATGAAGCTTCACTGTGCCCATCAATTGCAACCTCACTGTGCCCATCAAATGCAGCCTCACTGTGCCCATCAAATGCAGCCTCACTGTACACATTATATTCAGCTTCACAGTGCTCGTCAATTGCAGCCTCACTTGCCCATCAAATGCAGCCTCACTGTGTACATCAATTGCAGCCACTTTGTGCCCATCTAGTGCAGCCCCACTGTGCCCATCAATTGCAGCCTCACTATGCCCATAAAATTCAGCCTCACTGTGCACATCATATGTAGCCTCACTGTGCCCATCAAATGCAGCCTCACTGTGCCCATCAATTGCAGCCTCACTGTGCATATCATATGCAGCCTCACTGTACCCATCAATTGCAGCCTCACTGTGCCTGTCAATTGCAATCTCACTTTGCCCATCAATTTCAGCCTCACTGTGCCCATCACTGTAGCCTCGCTGTACCCATTATGAGGGGTTCCCATCATCCCTGAGCTGAGTTCCTGGGTCTGTACACCTGCTGGCTTCTGTGCCCATTATAACTGGTTCCGCCATCCCTGTGCTGAGTTCCCAGGTCTGGACACCTGCTGTGCCCATTATGAGGGGTTCCCAGTGATGCCGCGCAGCCAGCAGCAGCAAGACACAGGGACACAGGGACTGGGAGTCAGGGACAGCATGACTGGCTGGTACTGGTGCCCAGTCTGAAGTCCATAACCAGCTAATACATGACATGAGTTCCTAAGCGCAAGCAACCACTCTTCCCTTCCCTCCGCAGATATCATGTAGCAGCAGCCAACAGTTTACCAGACAGCAGTTCAGCAGTGAGTGCCCAGTTTGAAGTCCACCACTACAGATAGAGAGGTGTGGAAGGGGGAGAGAAAAGGGTTGATGCACATTATTGTCACCTCCAGGGAAGCCTCCATCCCCCCGGCTGGACAGGCAACACTCCGTTCCCCGCCCTCACCTTCAGGCTCAGTGCCAGGCTCCACACTGCCATCTCCTCATCAGCGATCCACTCCCTGCTCCCCGTCTCACATCACAGGATGGTGGGTCACACATCATCCCAGTTGCTTACTGGTCCGGCCGGACGAGAAGAGGCGCCACTCAGGTCTTGTGTTCCATCCAGTGCCAGGTCCATAGGACATGCACCGCCCACGTCCTACGGACCGCGCCAATCCCAAACCCCACAGCCAGAATAATAATAGAGTGGGAGTGTTCGGGTCACATCGCTCTGCGCCCTGAAGACAAGCCAATGAAGCGCCTCAGCCACAATCATGTGATTTGAAGACGTCATGCTTCCCATAGACAGCTGTGTGTCCGGCGCCCCATACACACTTAAAGGGCCAATTTTTATTTTTTTTAATGACCAGCTTTGGGGGTTCAGCCACTGCCTTTTTGACTACAGTGTACCCATCTTCTGATGGCTGCTTCCAGCAGGATAATGTCACAAAGCTCAAATCATCTCACCACTGGTTTCTTGAACATGACAATGAGTTCACTGTACTTTAGACATGTGCACTACCCAAAAATTTGTTTATTTTTGTTCCATTAATTTTTTTGTTTTTGTTTATCGGATCATTCGTTATGATCTGCATGCGTTACTTCGGATTATTCATAACCTCAGATGCATTCATATTCGTTCTGTTCCATTCGTTTAGATGCGAAATTTGTTCCTTCTGATAATACATAACTTTGGATGCATTCGTATTCCTTACGTTCCATTCGTTTAGATGCGACATTTGTTACTTTGGATAATTTCAGATGCATTCGTATTTGTTACGTTCACTAACTGTTACTTTAGCCAAATTTGAAAGAAAATTCCAATACCTGTAATTTAATAGTTTATATATATATAATAATAATAATAAAAACTATAATAATAGTTAATAATTTAATTATAATAGAAAATAGGAAAAACACAATTATCCAAATGTAATTGATTTGTTAAACTTGTAGGTGGAATCGTTTTTAGTTTTTTCGTATTTTCGTTCTTTCGTATTTTCGTTCTTTCGGATCTTCGTTCTTTCGGATTTTCATTCTTGTGGATTTTTGTTCTTTCTGAAAATTTGTTTTTGTATGCATTCATCAAAAGAGTCTTTTGTTCATTCCAATGCTTCCGAATTAAAGAATATGGTGAATTTGTAATGAAACAAATCGCACATGTCTACGGTAAACCCATGGCCTCCACAGTCACCA
Organism: Glandirana rugosa; assembly: GCA_018402905.1. Taxonomy (NCBI): domain Eukaryota; kingdom Metazoa; phylum Chordata; class Amphibia; order Anura; family Ranidae; genus Glandirana; species Glandirana rugosa. The sequence goes on along the minus strand of BLSH010345355.1, from coordinate 69,326 downwards.
GATCTCAATCCAATAGAGCACCTTTGGGATGTGGTGGAGCGGTAAATTGGCATCATGAATGTGCAGCTGACAAATCTGCTGCAACTGTGTGAGGCTATTTTGTCAATATGGACCAAAATCTCTGAGGAATGTTTCCAACACGTTGTCTATTCTACAAAGAATTAAGGCAGCTCTGAAGGCAAAAGGGGGTCCAACCCGGTTCTGGCAAGATGTATCTAATAAAGTGGCCGGTGATTGTATATTTTTTTTCCGAAGAATCTTGGGACATGTAGTTTCATGACATGATGTGTCCTGTACAACGAATCATACTGCTGTCATCCAGAGATAGCAAGAAACTCCAGAAATAAATGATGACGTAACATATTTAAAATAGTTTTTTTATGTGAATAGAGGCTGATTAGTTAAAAGTTAAAACCGAGAGTCTAGTGGTTGTTGTGAGGCATATCCTATTGGGGGGGGGGGTGTTTTGATCCTGGAGTTGAGCTTTACAGCACCCTTGAGCTATGCTCTGGTAGTGTTGACCAATAGTACATCCAACAGTTGCTTTAAAGAAGTTGAAGCACTCTTCAGCAGTATTTCAGCAAGGACAGCCAACACTTTTTTGAAGATCTTTCATCAACACTCTCAGACTGGAGCTAATGGTGCTTTAAGGGCCGCAAGACAGATTCCTTCTGTACACATTGCCTTCAGCCTACAGTTTGAACCTGTGAACTTGTCAGGAAGCATGAATCAGACTGAGACAGAAGTTCAGTAAAAATCACACTATTTAATAAAAACGGTAAAATAGAACAAACAGAGCAAATGAAGTCAAAACATAGCCAAGGTTTGGTAGCCAGAACGGAAGGTTGGCAAACAGGGATCCAGAGATCAGTGAGGTCAAATAAATAGCATGCAGGGTCAGGAGCCAGAAGGGAAGTCAGCCGAGCAGACTCTTAAATCTAGAAACCAGAAGGAACGTCAAACAGGCAACAGTCTTTCACAGGAAAACACAGCAGAGATTATCCAGAGATGTTGACCAGGCGAAGGCACCCAGGCAGTTTATATAGCTAGGAGAGCTGGCTAACGAGCAGGATATGGACATCAGATGAGACAGAGTGGAAACTGAGACTGGCAATTAATCCTTAGCTGAGCAGCTTGCTCTGAGAAGGGAGGGCTGAACCCAGCCCTGACAGAACTAGACCTTATTTTTAGAATAGAAAATGGAGAGAAATCTATTATATGTTTTTATTAGAGTGAGAAAGGAAGGGTACTATGGTACAGGAAAAACCTCCTCAGTGGGGTCAAAGGCAAAAATAAAAACTTGACTGATCCCCACTCTATCCAAAAGTATAAGAACATTGCTTTGGCTTATTTTAGGTTTAATACACTTTATTACTTTTATGGAAATGCCCATGTCCTTTAAGCAGAGCAAGACTAAATCCAATCTCCAAGTAGATATAAATGGCACAAAATAATGCATTTCTGTACACCTTAAAGCAGAGCTCCACTAAAAAGGGGAAGCTCTGCTTGTTTGCACCCCCTCCCACTGCCATTTTTGCCACCTTTTGGGGGGAGCAAGTACCTGGTTTTGCCAGGTACCCACTCCCACTTCTGACTCACATTGCCGTGGTGATCTAAGCCAGAAGTTCGCCCGCCCCCTCCTTCCCTCATAGTCTTCTGGGCCACATTACACACGGTTCAATTATTGGCCGAAAACTGTCGTACGACAACCTGTCGTCCAATAATCCGACCGTTAGTACGCTCCATTCGACAGCCGATTTTGACTTATCGTCCAACAGAAGAGGACTAGAGAACTTTTGTCTGCAGACAAGGCATTGTCCGATTTTCGGCTCGTCTGAACAGAAGTTGGACAAACAAAAGTTGTAAGTACAAACACGCATGTTCGTTTGGAATCCAGGAAGTGTTCGGTCGTGTAAGTCTGAGTCCGCAATTCACAATTCACATTCACCTGAACTTCCTCTTTATACGCTCCTAACACGTCACTACGTTCGGCTTTGTCGAACGATAATTTGACTACCGTCAGTACGCTATACAAAATCACGGACAGGCAATTTTGAGAAAAGTTGGACGTGCAGTCGTACAACAATTGCATCGTGTGTACGAGGCTTTAGGGACAGTTCTCAAGGTGCAGCACAACTCGTGCATGCACAGTAGGAAACAGGCTGTGAAGCCACAAGGCTTCACTTTCTGTTTCCCTTACCAGAGATCCTGGAACCTGCACCCAAAGCCAATTGAAAAATCGGTTCGGGTGAGGACATCGCTGAATCCCTGGGCAGGTAAGTATTTGTAGCTGCTGGCTTCTAATTTTTTGTTGGGAGGCCGGAGTTCCTCTTTAAGGCCTTTTTTTATCATTTACTCTCCCCAACAGCCCCCCCAAAGCTTAAAATACAACCGGATGGGGCTTTTCACATGCTGTATCCATAATGCAGAAAATGTAATGTGGGATGTCAAATCAAACCCTTTCACTGTTTCTGCTCTTCTATCCCTTCTGTCATGACTTGCAAGGGGCAAAAGGAAGCAGTAGATGCAGGCGAGAGACACGATGGCGCTGCTTCTAATACACAGCTACATGGAAGTCGGCATGTGGAGAAGAAAAAAAAGTGCCTGGCTGGCCATACTAGAATGATCTGACTAAAGACATTATCCCTGCAACAGATCATGCTGCACCTACGGCTGACAAAGGTAAAGCTCTGAGTCCTGAGGAGCTAAGTGACCTGTGGGAGACTTGACTTCACTCAGCTGGTTCAGACTCTGGAAAGATCCCAACCATATGGTTAGGATCCACCCAGATGCTTGGACTGGCACCTGGTTCAGCCCCTCAGTGATCCACTGAGAACACGAGCCAACCCTTCCTGCCCCCCTCCACAGCCCAGTGCCCCAATGAGCGCTGGAGGAGAGAGCAGAGAGCCACTGACTGACAGTCATGGCTCTCTGCTCAGAGTGGAGGGGAAAACTGAGCGATCATTTGTGTTAAATCGCTCAATTCTCACTGCAGAGCCTGCAGATGCAGCACCGGATTGACGCTGCACCCACCTAGATGAGTATAATTGTTCTTTTAGGTAAACTCTAGTCACATGCTCAAATGTACACAGTGCTCAGCACAAAGGTCAAGGTACCCCATGTGCTGACCAAGCTATAGCCGAATGATGGCTATAGCACAGTCATCCAGTTATGGGAGGGTGACTATTGACATCTTCCCAAAGCCCCGCCCCCCCTTCGTGCCCTCGGGGCGTGCATCAGTAAGGCTCTGTAATCGCTGTGTCTTTTGGACGCAGCTGATCACAGAACGAGGGAAAGGGCCAATCACAGCGCCCCTTTGCTATGTGATCAGCTGTGTCCAATCACAGCTCATCGCATGTAAACAAATGCCGGTTATCGCCATTTCCTTTCCTCAGCACTGTCACTGTCAGAGGAAAGGTAAGCCGATAACTGGGGATCCTGTGACACGGAACATTTACACTGATAATCAAGGCACTGATCATCAGGGCCCTGATTATCAGTGCAATCCCATCAGTGCCAATCAGTGTCCATCAGTGCAACATATCAGTGTCCATCAGTGCAGCATATCAGCCTCACCAATGCCCATCAGTGAAGAAGAAAAAATACTTATTTGCAAAATTTTATAACAAAGACAAAGAATTTGTTTTTCGTTTGTTTAGTAAAAAATAAAAATTACCAGTGGTAATTAAATACCACCAAAAGAAAGCTCTATCTGTCTAAAAAAAATCATAAAAATTTCAGGTGGGTACATTGTTGCATGACTGTGCAATTGTCATTCAAAATGCCACAGCGCTGAAAGCTGAAAACTGACCTGGGCAGGATGGAGTGAAGGTGCCCAGTAGGCAAGTGGTTAAAGTGCCTAGTGTAGCCCAGAAGAACCCACCCCAGGGTAGGCCTCCTATACGACCAACACTTGGCGCCCAACGAGGAAGGGAACATAGAGGAGGTACCACCCATCTACCCCATTACAAGTGCAATAAAAATAGGTAAGTATACCAATTTTTTTTTTTTTTTTACAGGTTAGGCAGGATAGGTAGAAGGAGGGGGTAGGGAACAGGAAATACGAATCTGACTTCTTATCAATCCTTTGCAGTCCCTGTACAGCAAAGTCCAAATCTGGAGAGGGTGTAGAGAGCAGAGTGACATAGAGATGAGCTCATTGTGCGGCTTCTCCTTCTCTTTCCAATCAGGGTAATGGAGGAACAAGACCTGTAAAAGTTATTTAATTACAGCAGAGAAAAAGCAGGTATCTGCTCTGGTAGATAGGGCTGTGTGTGAGAGGGTGCAGCAATAGTTCTCAGTAGACTTGGTGGGACAGCTACCCAGCCAGGTACAATCGCAATTTCCAAAGACATGGAGGAGCAGGTTCCAGCTGAACCCACAGCGTCTGTTGAGAGGGGTCATCTTGTGCCCAGTCAGGAAGGTATCCAGGGAGATGTGACCCTACACTTTCCCTCCTCACCAGAAACCTTTCCCTACCACTATTACTGTTCCTAAAAGACAGGGTACTTTTCCCTACACTACCCACTCGCAAAAAGCGCACAAAACCCAGGGGCCAGGGTCTTAAAAAGACTCTGCCACACCTAGGATGGCCACCAGAGTCACATGGGCAGCCAGCATGCAATTGGATCGCTGCCCCAGTAACTCGCAAAACCAATAGTACCCTGTTCCCCATAACTTCCTCTCCCTCTGCATTGCTGCTGCAGTTGAGCGCCACCTGCAGTGGAGACAGCGGACTGCACCTGCCTACATGTGCTGCATGGTGAGCTCTGTAATTTACAAGACTGAATGCCCTAAGAATTGCATATAAGACAGAATGCTTCAGTACATAATATACTTACAGTTATTTAATAAATATATAACTATCCGTGCTGTACTGTTGTAATGAAAGAGAATAGAAATAAAAAGGAACAAGGAAACGTGTCCTGTTAGTGAGTCATTCACATGTATTTTAGTTGGCCTCGTTAAGCCCTGTGCCGGATTTGCAGAGTTTTAAATCTAGTTTAGCAGGTTTTAAAGGCTGCATTATAGGCTTCTTGTTACTTAATATAAGGCAAACAAGCTTTAATAGCTGCATGTATACCGTTCATAGCAAAGTCAAACTGGTTCGGTTACGTTTCACTGATGTCACCGAAAGTCAGCTGCCTTGAATGTCCCTGCTACTTATATCGGCTGTGATAAATGCTCCTATTAAAATGCAAATACCATCCTGTACTTATGACAGATACCGAATCCAATTATGGATTCAACAGCCCATCAAATAATTATCTGCTGATTGTATATCTCGGTAGCTCTTTTGTTTTGCTCATTCAGAGGCTGACATACAAATTGTCTCATCAACAAACTTCCAAATTTGTAATTAGAAAAAAATTAATGCAGAATGAAAAAATACTGAAGGAACTGAATGATCTCCCTCAATGACCTTTATGTTGTTATATGGCATTGTGAATTGACGAGCTGAAAAAATGTGACCATGAACAGCTAATCCAGGTAAAGATGACAAGTGTGTCACCATTGCTTTAGTTGGAACAAGAACTCACAAAAAACACAAAATGCACCAATAAATACACTATATTACCAAAAGTATTGGGATGCCTGCCTTTACACACATATGAATTTTAATGACATCCCAGTCTTAGTCTGTAGGGTTCAATATTGAGTTGACCCACCCTTTACAGCTATAACAGCTTCAACTCTTCTGGGAAGGCTGTCCACAAGGTTTAGGAGTGTGTCTATGGGAATGTTTGACCATTCTTCCAGAAATGCATTTGTGAGGTCAGGCACTGATGTTGGAAGAGAAGGCTTGTCTTGCAGTCTTGGCTCTAACTGATCTCAAAGTTGTTCCATCGGGTTGAGGTCAGGACTCAAACTCGCTCATCCATGTCTTTATAGATCTTGCTTTGTGGACTGGTCCAAATCATTTGGTGGAGGGGGGATTATGGTGTGGGGTTGTTTTTCAGGGGTTGGGCTTGACTCCTTAGTTCCAGTGAAGGGAACTCTTAAAGCATCAGCATACCAAGACATTTTGGACAATTTCATGCTCCCAATTTTATGGGAACAGTTTGGGGATGGCCCCTTCCTGTTCCAACATGACAGTGCACCAGTTGCTGATTGCTCTGGACTGATCGGGATCCCATAGGCTGCAAGCTTGTTTGCATCTCATATCTTTCTGGAAAGCTCCAGAACATAGGAGTGGAGCAGGTCATCAGAGTAGCTTGGACATTTATTGGGTCTTAGCAATCCATGGGGCTGCATGCCCAGTAGATGGTTGTCAATCATTTGGGGCTTGAGCATCCTTGTCCAGCAAGAGAAGCACCCAGTTTGGTGGGCTGCCTCCCTCCCAGGCTATCTAGCACCTTTATCATGAGCTCAGCAAGGTGGTGAAGTAACTGCATTCATTTTATTTTTTAGGCTTTCTTTCTTTTATTTTAACCTGCTTGTCTGACTAGTAAGTCTATTGTTTTCAGCAAAATACTGTAAGCTGTTCTGCAGATCTAGCAGTTAGAGGGATGGGACCAACGATTTCCCAGGTAGCAAGGATAACTTGTCACACATTTGTGTTGAATTGTAAGTCTTGTTAACTTGTTGCACATTTTCACTGGTAAGTTATACACATGCAGAGCACTTTAACCACTTCATCCCCGGAAGGAATGTCTACGCTAGGACCAGAGCACTTTTTGCGATTCAGCACTGCATCGCTTTAACTGACAATTGCGCGGTCGTGCGACGTTGTACCCAAAGGATCACCTCTGCGTCATTTCTGATCACCGCTATAAACAAAAAAAGAGCGACAATTTTGCAAAAAAAGTATGTCTTACTTTTTGCTAAAATACATATCCAAAAAATATATATATAAAAAACAAATTTATTCATCGATTTTGGCCGATTTATATTGTTCCTCATATTTCTAGTAAAAAAAAAAATCGCAATTGGCATTTATTGATTGTTTTTCCTTCTCTGCCAAGCAATCGCGGCTTGACGGAGGAGATCGAATCCGCCCGGGCCGCGGCCGCACTCCTGCAAAGTGCGCTCCCGCCCACTACAGCGCACGCGCGAGCCGCTGTTTATAAATGGCGATTCGGGGGACAGCGCCACTCTGCAGTAGTAAATGTACGCGAGCCGGTTGGGAACCAGTTAAAAAAAATTAAAAATTGTGTCCCCCGATGTAAATCCATTGTCAATCATACTGCACCCGAAAAAACAAAAACACCAGAGGGACACTTTTTTTTTTCAACAAAGTAATTGTTAAAACCTGTGTGTGCTTTTATCACTTTTTGACACTACTATGTATCCCTACTCATTCATATGCCCCCACAACCATTGGCCACGGCCATCAACATGGGGACAAGGTGCATTGGAGTGGGGGGGGCAGAGCCCCCCTGCCCCAAAGCACCCATCCCCCATGTTGAGGGCATGTGGCCTGGAAGGCTGCATGCCTGGATATGGGTCTGGTATGGATTGTGGGGGGGACCCCACGCCATTTTTTCTATTTTTATTTATTCAGCTGTCAGCGAGGAAACCCATTGACAGCTGATGACTCATCAGTTGCTAAGGACGCCGTGGCCAGCTTCCCGGCCCCGTTCCTTAACAGCCAGCTTTTACTGTGCCCTGATTGGACAAAGCTTTGCCCAATCAGGGCGCAAAATGCACTGTTAAAGAGGAAGTAAACCCAGATTGGGTTTACTCCCTCACTATAACCCTGTAAAGTAGAAGCATAATGGGCTACTATGCATCGCATAGTAGCCCATTATGTGCCACTTACCTAGAAACGAAGCCTGTGGCATCCAGCGATGTCCCCTCTCCAGGCCGGGTCCATCTTCTGCCCCTCTTCCTTCCGGGGCCACGACTCCGGCTCCGTGACTGTGTGCGGGAGCCGCCAGTCACGGCACAGGGTCAGTGGAGAAACAGCAAGGAGGCCGTTTCTTCACTGCGCATGTGCTGACGTGACGTCGGCACATGCAAAACACTGCATATCTCCTGAACCGTGCAGGTTTGGGAGATATGCAGTGCACCTACAGGTAAGCCTTATTCTAGGCTTACCTGTAGGTTAAAGTGGTTGTCACAGGTTGACAACCACTTTCACCGTGCAGTACATTGCAGGGCGTTCGGCAAGGTGAACACCCGCCGAACACCCTGCAAATTCAGGTGTTGGACGAATGGGCCAAACAGCCAATGTTTGGCCTAAACTCATGCTCGGACTGAACCATTCACCCAACACTATTTTCCAATTTGTAGCAAATTTGCGTGGCAAGTCTCTAGCAAGAACAAAGTTGCAGTGGTGAGTCTACAGCAAGAGCTCTGCAAGTCACAGTGACCCCTGTGGTGGGATGACTATTGCACAACATAACTGAACCAGAACTTGCAGCAGACTTGCAGAATGTTTGCAAAGAAAGTTGATCTGGAGTCATGCAATGTGGACTTTCTGCAATTGTGCAACAAACTTGTGAAGCCTGGCAAGTCTAGCAATAGCTTAGTAAGTCATTTTCAAACTTGAAGCTCAATTGCTTGCTATCTTAGTTCCCACTGACTATGGTTCTTATAATGGTCAGCTTTTACTTACAGTGTTTATGTAAAAGTGCAGTTACATAAACTGTAACCCCCCGATTAATAATGCTGCTGTCCAAAGGTGTCTCTGTTGCTCCTTTATCCAGAGTGGGTGTGCTGTAATATAGGAATACCCCCTTCATGACCAGGCAATGTTTTGCTATTCAGCACTGTGCTACTTTAATTGGTAATTGTGTGGTCATGCAGTGCTGTACCCAAATTAAATGTATATATATTTTTTTCACACAAATAGAGCTTTCTGTGGTATTTGATCACCACTGGGTTTATTTATTATATAAATTAAAAAAAGACTGGAAACGGTGAAAAAACCCCGATATTTTTTACTATCTGTTACAAAACATATCCAATAAAAAGAAAATCCAATTTCTTCATAAATCTAGGCCAAAATGTATTCTGCTACATGTTTGTGGTAAAAAAAAAAAAATCCCAATAAGTGTATTATAATTGCTTTGTGTGAAAATGATAGCGCCTACAAAGTATGGTATGTACAGTATACTGGAATTTACACAACTATAGATGTTATACTCTAATGCCGGTGATCAGCGACTTTTAGTATGACTGTGATAGGATGGCGATGACAAACACTGGCTGGAAGGGTCACTAACTGACACTGATGTCACTAGTGACCAGGGGAGGGCTGGCAGCCGTAGGCCTGGGGGGCAAGTCCAGTCAAGTGGCCCCTTGAACCACCGAATCAGCTCACCATCCATGCCCACCCAATGGGCCTAGCGGGATCCATGGTAGGGCCGGCCCTGGGCGCCCCCCCTCTTTGCCTGCAGTTAGTTGGTGGCTGCGCCCCTGGGCCCTATTTCCTTGCTCCACAAGAAAAAAAAAGTGTGAGCGGGCAGCAGCCATCGGCCATTTTAAATGTAAGTTAGGGTGGCCTGGGGGGCAATTGCCACCCTACCCCCTGGGCCAGCTCTCCCCTGCTAGTGACACTGATACAGTGTTCATTCAGTACACTGACACTGTACTAATGACTCTGGTAATCAAGGGGTTAACTGTATGCTTAACAAGTGTAATGTGTGATGTTTTTGCTTTTTTTTTAACTAATATGGCTGTTTTTTCTCCCTGCTTTTTAGGGAGAAGAAACAGCCAGATCGCTGCTCACTGTACACAAAGTGTGTTTGTAAACACAGAACTCTGTGTGTGATTGGACACAGCCAATAAGCAGGTTTCAGCCGACTCATGCTGTGTGCACCAAACCCAGAAGAAAGTCGTCAACATACATGTCCATTGAAACTTCTGTCACTTTTCTTTTTTGCTGTCATTGGAGAGATTTCCCATCACTTGCTGTTACACGGACAGAACAGGAACTTAGTATACATTTTCTACAAAAATCCCCTATTACAGTTATCATCAGAAAAAAATGTCTAATGATTCCCCCTCAATATCAGTTGCAATGACAGCTGTAAGGTTTCGAACTTTCTCATCACCAATGGGCATCAGCAAAACTAGAAAGAGTGAATCTCCCCAAAGAAATCACAGACAGCAGGAAAGAGGAGATATTTTTGAATCGGGGACAGGACTGTTCTGATTTAAGACAATAGACTCAGAACTGTCAAATAACTGGCAGTCAGAAACCATGTGACCCAATCTGCCAAGGCTGGAAACTCAGAAATAGTGCTTATATTTATGCAGCAAAGAACCCCATTTTTCACCAATATGTATAACGTGTTGTTTTTTAAGTTGATGTACTCCTGATCAATTTGAATATGAATTTTAATGAATTTTAAAACACTCAATTAATTGGATGAAATAGTGGCGGACCAGGGAGTAGAAATCCTCTTAGAGTTGGTGGGAGTGAGCAATGCCCCATCATTGGTGTCCCTGGGAGTCAACAATGCCCCATCATTGGTGTCCCTGGGAGTCAAAAGTGCCCCATCATTGGTGTCCCTGGGAGTTAAAAATGCCCCATCATTGGTGTCCTTGGGAGTCAACATTGCCCCATCATTGGTGTCCCTGGGAGTCAACAATGCCCCATTACTGGCATCCGTGGGAATCAACAATGCCCCATCATTGGTGTCCATGGGAATCAACAATGCCCCATCATTGGTGTCCATGGGACTCAACAATGCTCCATCATTGGTGTCCGTGGGAGTCAACAATGCCCCATCATTGGTGTCCGTGGGAGTCAACAATGCCCCATCATTGGTGTCCGTGGGAGTCAACAATGCCCCATCATTGGTGTCCCTGGGAGTCAACAATGCCCCATTACTGGCATCCGTGGGAATCAACAATGCCCCATCATTGGTGTCCATGGGAATCAACAATGCCCCATCATTGGTGTCCATGGGAGTCAACAATGCCCCATCATTGGTGTCCCTGGGAGTCAACAATGCCCCCTCATTGGTGTCCCTGGGAGTTAACAATGCCCCATCATTGGTGTCCTTGGGAGTCAACAATGCCCCATCATTGGTGTCCATGGGAGTCAACAATGCCCCATTACTGGCATTCGTGGGAATAAACAATGCCCCATCATTGGTGTCCGTGGGAGCCAAAAATGCCCCATCATTGGTGTCCGTGGGAGTCAACAATGCCCCATCATTGGTGTCCGTGGGAGTCAACAATGCCCCATCATTGGTGTCCGTGGGAGTCAACAATGCCCCATCATTGGTGTCCATGGGAGTAAACAATGCCTCATCATTGGTGTCCATGGGAGTCAACAATGCCCCATCATTGGTGTCCGTGGGAGGAATAGTGCTGCATCATTGCTGTCTGTGGGAGGAATAGTGCCCCATCATTGGTGTCAGTGGGAGGAATAGTGCCCCATGATTGGTGTCAGTGGGAGGAATAGTGCCCCAAGGGCCGGATAAAGGCAAGAAAGGGACCACATCCAGCCCCCAGGCTGCAGTTTGGAGACCACTGCTGTAGAAACATAACATGACCTTCAGTCCCCTAAACGCCACATAATGCAATAACTGCACACTTTTTAGGGACCTGTTAGACCTGTGAGTTATAGTAATGAGTGGTAAAACAGATCTGAGGTGCATTGTGTGATTTATTTAGAACAGCACCTTAATGCACAACTAAAATAGCAGCAAAGCACACATGTTGTAACTAGGGTTGCCACATCATCCCTTTAATCCAGGACACATATGGATTACACAGGTTCTGTGGCTAATTTAATGCAGATAAGGCACCAAGTGAGTTGAATTACCACCTTAATCAGCCACAGAGCCTGAGTAATTAATATGTGTCCTGGATTAAAGGGATGATGTGGCAACCCTAGTTGTGGCAACAAGGCTTCGGACACACTTTGTTAAAGCTCCTGTCACTAAATAATATGGTTAGTCTACAGTCCTGTTTATACCTTGCTTTTGCTTTGCTTTGCTTCAAAAATGATCCCCCGTGTAGCTTTAGTGGTGCTTCAAAGCCTCTTCAAAGCCTCCATAGAAGTCTATGGTAAAGCTCGCTTGAAGCCCCACTGAAGCCTCATCGAAGCCCCACCAAATCCTCATCGAACCCTCACCAAATCCTCATCGAACCCTCACCAAAACCTCATCGAAGCCCCACCAAAACCTCATTGAAGCCCCACCAAATCCTCATCGAAGCCCCACCAAAGCCTCATCGAAGCCCCACAAAGCTTCACCAAGCCTCACCAAAACCCTATCAAAGCCCCACTACCTATCCCTCACGATGTTCATTCAGAAAGGGAGTAGGCCGGTAAATGACATATTTACCAGCCCCTTCTCCCACTCATCCTAAAACATCCCTTCAGCAACAGTTGCCGGGAGAGGAGAGGAGCCAGGGCAGTAGGGGGAATCTGTGCTGCACAGGGTGATTAGGGTGTGCCGGGGCACATCTGACACACCCTGTGCGCACACCTAAGCATGTACCTTAATTCTCTGTGGATAGGGCTGCAAATGAATGTTCTAAGGCAGCCTTTGTCAACCTTTTCAACACAGAGGAACCCCTGAAATAGTTTTCCGGTCTCGGGGAACCCCTGCTAAAAATGAGAATCTACAACTCATGATACATTAGTGTGATGGTCAGTGGGAAGAATGCTCCTTACACTTGTGGTCATAGGAAAGAATTACCCCCTTAAAGAAAGCTAAAAAGATCAATGATGTCAGTGGGAACTTATCTGAGAGGCAGAAACTGCTCATTGCTCAAGGAACCCCTGGCAACCTCTGGAGGAACCCTGGTTGAGAATCACTGTTCTAAGGGCTAGTTTACACTTGCTTCAAAACATGGCTTTGGACACGCTTTGTTATAGCTCTCTGAACACCAGTCAAAGCCCCTGTCACTAAATAAAATAGTTAGCTTACAGTCCTGTTTACACCTTGCTTTTGCTTGGTGCTTCAATGAGGCTTCGATGAGGCTTTGTGGGGCTGCGATGAGGCTTCATTAAGGCTTGGTGGGGCTTCGATGAGGCTTCAGTAAGGCTTTGTGGGGCTTCGATGAGGCTTCAGTGGGGCTTTGATGAGGCTTTGTGGGGCTTCGATGAGGCTTTGGTGGGGCTTCAAGTGAGCTTTGCCATAGACTTCTATGGAGGCTTTGAAGGCATTTTGAAGCACCACTAGAGCTACATGGGGTATCATTTTTGAAGCGAAGCCAAAGCAAAGCATTTCTCCCAACTGTTGCTGATTTGGAGGGACTGTCCCTGATTTGGAACAAAGTCCCCTCTGTCCCTCTTTCCTCCTCATTTGTCCCTCATTTTGGTCTGATCTATATAGTTGTATATAAAATGCACTATTTATCATTCAAAAAGTGTTTCCTACTGCTAAAACTTTCATACAATTTCTACATTGTTGCATTTGTAAATTTCAAAAGTCAGTATAAAGGAATAGTAGTGGCAAAAAAAGGCACATATGGTTTTAACTAATCATTTTTGGGTGTATAGTTCTCCTTTAAGGGGGTGTGACAGGGGGTGTGTCCTTTGCCTACACACTTTTGATAATAGGTGTCCCTAGTTCCCATCTCAAAAAGTTCAGAGTTATGGCAAAGCAAAGCAAAAGCAAGGTGTAAACAGGACTGTAAACTAACCATTTTATTTAGTGACAGGAGTTTTAACAAAGTGTGTCCGAAGCCTTGTTGAAGTAAGTGTAAACTAGCCATTAATGTGTAAATGAGCCCTAGACTTTTTCTGTGCTAGAAGAATGTTTTTCATTGATTTATTATGGAAAATACCACATTTAGCAAATAAAAGGTGTAAATCATTGGATTTTTTGTATTATATTTAGCGCCATCTAATGCCCAAATGTGGTATTTTCCCCTTTTGTTTAATGAAAAACTTTCACGGCACAGGAAAAGTCTAAAGCCTCGTACACACGGGACGACGATCGTATACAACAGGTCATACTAACGACCGTTGTATGCGAAATCGATCGTTTGTATGCACGATTAGAACAGCCGACATACGACGGTCGTACAAGGGGAGTTGTATGAGCAGACTAGAAAACTTGGTCCTACCAACAAGCAGTTGGTACAACAAGTTGTTTTGTGCTAAACACGCATGCTCCGAAGTCAGGAACGGCTGGATGCTAATTACATGCACCTGAACGTTCTTCTGCGGTCGTACGATCGTGTAGTGCAGTCAGTATGCAAGTTACATTATCCAACATACAATTTGAGACGATCATACGTACGATCGTCGTCCCGTGTGTACGAGGCTTAAGGGCTCCTTCACACAAGAACGCTGTACGGGAAACCTGCTTTTCATGCATGTTTTCCGTACCACATTTAAAATACACTGGGAGTGCGATCTGCTGTGGGTGTCAATATATTCCTAACAACACCTCAAATGCAGATCGCAAATGCAGTGTGTTTGCCTGTACTGGATTGCCTGGTGCTGCAGTACTATGCGATTTGTTGCAGTGCATTTTTGAAAAGTAGTACATGCACTACATTTTGTGTGATCCAATGAGATAGCAGCCCGTTCAAATGAATGGGCTGAAAATCGCACCGCACGGAGTTGCACAGGGATTGCACAGGAACGCGGACTGTGTTGTGAACCACCCCTAATAACATTCATTCTTTGCTTCATTCACACAGAAGAAATGTACCTGCACTTTCACTGGACGAATTTCTATGTGAATTTTTTAAAAATACACTCCTTTGTGTTAACCTATGCGCATAGGCTGAGTGGGCCTTTATAGAACTTTTCAGCGTCATCCCATTACCTTAGCTTTACCATTCCTAGTTCCTTTTACTTTACTTACTTTACCATAATAATTCAAACTGAAATATATTAAAGGGTGAAGTTGTTTAAACCTAAAAGCAAGCATTTATTATATGGCAGCTTACCAATTCTTAGATATACCATAAAAAACAAAAGTGCAGCGCGGATATAACCATGTGGTTCGTGAAAACCAATATATTGTGCAATAAGTTCAGTAAAAGGAGCAAACCAAAAAAATCAATCATAGTCTCTCCATACAATGTGCAATAAATAAATTCATGACAGGGTTGTGTAAAGTTCTCAGAAAGTCCTTCACCACTCGTGAAAAAGGTATATATGGATGGCACTCCAATAGATTGTAATGCACCCACATGCACTGTGCACCTTCACCACCTATGTTAAGGTACTCTTACCAAATGTAAAAGGCATATGCGCATGTGAAGATAATCATCTGGAGCATGACCAATGGAACTCAGTAAACCAATGATGGCACATCTGCATCTGGCAGCATTCCAAAACCATACGATATGTAGTCCCGAAGGGCTCTGAGGTCCAAGGGTTAAATCCAATTACAAGATACCTCAGTGAAAATATAAATGTATCTATAGGAGCCTGGGTGGTACCCTTGTTGGAGAGGTCATTTCATTTATAAATTGAGTGTGGGGAGAGCAGGTCGCCCATACCCCTGTTAAAGTCCTGGCGGACAAAACGCGTCGGCTGAGGCAGGCCTGCTCATCTAGCACCACACTTTTATCTTCTGATTGGAATTCCATATTGTCTGTCATTTGCTTTTACCATGTAAGTGCGATTCTTTTAATAAATTGATACTGGTCAACAGTATTACACTATGTGGTGATTTATATTTTCACTGAGGTATCTTGTAATTGGATTTAACCCTTGGACCTCGGAGCCCTTCAGGACTACATATCGTATGGTTTTGGAATGCTGCCCGATGCAGATGTGCCATCATTGGTTTACTGAGTTCCATTGGTCATGCTCCGGATGATTATCTTCACATGCGCATATGCCTTTTACATTTGGTAAGAGTACCTTAACATAGGTGGTGAAGGTGCACAGTGCATGCGGGTGCATTACAATCTATTGGAGTGCCATCCATATATACCTTTTTCACGAGTGGTGAAGGACTTTCTGAGAACTTTACAGAACCCTGTCATGGATTTATTTATTGCACATTGTATGGAGAGACTATGATTGATTTTTTGGTTTGCTCCTTTTACTGAACTTATTGCACTATTTATTGGTTTTCATGAACCACATGGTTATGTCCTTATCAGTAGAGTTGAGCGAACTTCTGGAAGTCCGGGTTCTGCTGGTTCGGCCGACCTTTGGGATAAAGTCCGGGTTCGGGTCCGAACAGAACCCGAACTTTGTCCCGGACCCCGAACCCCATTGAAATCAATGGGGACCCGGACTTTTAGGCACAAAAATGGCTGTAAAAAAGTCCTGGAAAGTCCTAGAGGTCTGCAAAAGGAAGGAAATGGGGGTAAGGGTGGGACAAGTGCCCTACAAAGAAATGGGGACAGGGAAATAACTAAAAGCATTTTTTTAAAAATAAAAACATAAAAAAATCAAAAATGGAGGTGGATGTGGACCATCTTCAAACTGGGTCTGAAAAGTATTAATTAACGCTAGAAGCCATATAACTGTTCTAAAATCATCTTCAAACGGTGTCAAAAAAGTATAAATAAGCCGGGAGAACCCATATCACTGTTCTGCAAACATCTGGAAACTGTGTGTGTCACTTTAACTAAAACCGGGACTAACTGAACTACTGTGATTCCGCCTCAGCCAATGAGGAGGGAAAGACCCAGGAGTGCTGCTGCTTTCGTGCACATCACTAGATCGGGCTCAGGTAAGTACTGGGGGGGCTGTGGGGGGGGGGGAGGAGCTGCACACAGAAGATTTTTTACCTTCATGCATAGAATGCATGAAGGTAAAAAACCTTCAGCCTTTACAACCACTTTAATGCCACTTTAATGTTAATGGTTGTTCTTTTTTTTTTTTTGAACGCCATAAACCATTTATCCAGAAACTTCATAAAGTACACAGCACTCCACAATGCGATTAGTGCCTGTGAACATTTAATTGTGCAGTGTGTAATCATTTAGTGACTTCATTGTTGATGAATCACAGATAACCTTTATTTCTATGTTTATTGAATCATACATTATAATTAGCTGGACACTGCAATTAAGTGCTGTTAGTGCCATCTATGGTTTCTTTGGATAATGAGAAAGGCATTTGTAAATGAGATGTCACTTCTGGGCTGCTATTCTTCGCTGTTATTTAGAGAGTGAAGGCTCTGCAGACGGAACCACTATTGGCAGCCACTCATTTATAAATGACTCACTAACAAATACTAACTGCATTTTTTATCTGACAAATTTGGAGCATCCCACGTTCTAAGCATATTTATTTACTACATTGAGTCATCCGCAGTTGTGTGTCAATCGCTGATAGCACTTGTTATTACTTTCTGAAAAGAGTCAGTAATCAATAGAGGAGATCAGACGTCCTCCAAACTCATCTCTAGCTGAACATCAAAATTGTGCTTTTTTTAACTTCAATCAGCCATTCCCTGCCCTGCAGCACACATCCACAAATGGGCAGGGTGCTGGTGACATCAATGCCTTTATGGACACATGCCTATATTTACCCAATGACATTAACCACTTCAGCCCTGGAAGGATTTCCCCCTTAATGACCAGGCCATTGTGTGCGATACGGCACTGCTTCACTTTAACTGACAATTGTGCGGTCGTGCGACGTTGTACCCAAACAAGATTGACGTCCTTTTTTCCCACAAATAGAGCTGTCTTTTGGGGGTATTTGATCACCTCTGTGGTTTTCATTTTTTGCGTATTAAACAAAAAAGAGCGACAATTTTGAAAAAAAAACAAACATTTTTTTTTTTACTTTCTGCTATAATACATATCCAAAAAATATATATATTTAAAAAAATGAATTTATTCATCAGTTTGAGCCAATATGTATTCTTCTATATATTTTTGGTAAACAAAATCGCAATAGGCGTTTATTGATTGGTTTGCGCAAAAGTTATTGCCTCTGTTTTTACTAGTAATTGCAGCGATCGGCGATTTTTAGTGGGACATTGCGGCGGACAAATGACTCCAAATGACACTTTTTGGGGATCAGTGACATTATTACATTGATCAGTGCTATAAAAATGCAGTGGTCAATGTATAAATCACACTGGCAGGAAAAGGGTTAACACCAGGGGGCGATCAAGGGGTTAACCGTGTTCCCTGGGTGTGTTCTAACTGTGGGGGGGGGGGGGGGTGGGCTGCTTGGGACACCACAGAGATCACTGTTCCTGATGACTGGGAACAGCAGATCTCTGAGATGTCCCCTGTTGGAACGGGGATCTGCCTTGTTTACATAGGCAGATCCCCATTCTGCCTCTGTATACCACGATTGCGGGTCACTGGCGGACCTGCTATATCACATGCATGGACCAACATACACCTACGGCAGGCAATTCGCGATATCCAGCCACCTTGTCGCAGTATAACTATGGTGGGTGGTCGGAAAGCAGTTAAAGTGGTTGTAAACCCTCACATATAGCCAGTGACGTTACTGTCCTCAGGTGATACACCGGGATGAAACAAATCTTCCAGCATAAGTTGTACTTGTTTATCTGCTGTCTTCTCTTCTGTACAGCTCTTCAAAGTTCAGAAGCTTCTCTGAGCTGTCAGAAAAAAGGAGGCCTAGAGCTGAAATTACACACTGCAGACAGTAGCGGCTGGTGCTCAAAGTTTTTGGGGGGTGGCACAAACATCATCCCCCCTCAGCGGCCGTCCTCCCCCCCGCAGGAGAACACAAGTGGGTGAGCTCGGGGCGCACCCCAAGCCCACCCTTTTTTGAAGCCTATTAGACCCTCTGGCTCTAATCACGCGATTAAGAAAAAAAACATTGGAATCCGTGTGAGAGCTCTGAGAGCTGATTGGAGAGAACAGACCCCCCCCATAGCACACAGGGACAGAGCTGAGTCTGTCAATCATAGGTTGTGTGCTGGAGATCCCTCCCATGTCACTTCTTTTCTCTTGGTGTCAGGAAAACTTGTCAGAAGCGATTCATGCTGATAGCAGAGGAATTAAGCAGCAAACAGAAATGACAATCAGTACTCCTAATTGAGACAAGTATTCACTATAGAGAAATGTGACCATGTGTCCATATACATGCACTGATGTCACCAGCATCACGTCCCTTTTTTTACATGTGCTGCGGGGTGGGGAATGACTCAGCTTGCAGCTGTGATCAGCTTATTGTAAGCAATGACGTGTGTGTTCAATGGAGATGTGTGCTGAGGGAATATTTGGGTTCAAATTGGTCACCTTCTTGTAAAAACACTGGTTGCCCATCAATTTCTGTTTTCAACACTGCATAGGACACTGACCGGGAACAAGCATGCAGCCAGTGAAGGGCAGTCAGAACTCCTGACCTATATATTGTATATCAGGCCACTAGTATTGATAAAGAATTTGAATCATTGGCAAACAACATATTTCCATCAGTACATGTTTCCTTTAATAACAAGATTTCCATGTAAATATATACACAGCAGTAGCATATTTATCTAAATCTGCAAGCAAATCTAACACTCCCCTCCCCCCAGATCAACAGTGCTGCTGTCCATTGGAGCTCCTGTAGCATCCTCTAGTGCAGGGGTCATCAACCCTGGGGCCACGGCCCACTGCCGGGCTGTGACCTCTCTGCAGTTGAGCCACGGGCGGGTTGGTGGCATTGGAGAGCCGGAGGGGCATGAGATGCAGGCGGACTGGTGAGCAGAGATGACATCCCTCTGCATCACCGCTCCTCCAAATTTCGCCCTCACAGTGCGGGACTCTTCAGTGTTGAAGGTGCGGCAGGGAGCAGAGAGATAACATCTCTCATGCCCACACCCTATTACCGGTCTCCTGCCCTCAACGCTGACCACATTGACATCCTCATCTCAAGGCACTGGCAGGTGACGTGGCAAGTGGCATCTTCATCTGGTGGCAGGCAATAGCCAGTGGCATCCTCATCTAGTGGCAGTCATCGTGCCAAGTGACATTCTCATCTGGTGGAAGGCAATGGGAAGTGGCATCCTCATCTGGTGGCAGGCAATGGCAAGTGGCATCCTCTTCTGGTGGCAGGCAGCGTGGCAAGTGGCATTCTCATCTGGTGGCAGGCAGTGGCAAGTGGCTTCCTCATCTGGTGGCAGGCAATGGCAAGTGACATACTCATCTGGTGGCAGGCAATGGTAAGTGGCATCCTCATCTGGTGGCAGGCAGTGTGGCAAGGGGCATCCTCATCTGGTGGCAGGCAATAACAAGTGGCATCCTCATCTGGTGGCAGGCAATGGCAAGTGACATCCTCATCTGGTGGCAGGTAGAATGGCAAGTGACATCCTCATCTGGTGGCAGGCAATAGCAAGTGATGAAAAAATAAAAAATAAAAAATATATATGAGTCCAAGGTTAAGTGCTGTGCTCTGTGCCAAAATAACTTCTTTAGTGAAAATCCAAAAGTTCCAAAAGTGACTGAGTCTTACTTAGTGCTCGTGAAATTTCATATTTCTTGGTGAAGTTCGTTTTTATCAGACTTTGACTTCGTCGTGAGTCAGTGAAAACCTTGAAAACCTAAAAGTGATTTCTTCAATAAAACCGTGTCTCGTGTCGTGAATTGGAACCTGAGTATATATAAAAAATAAAAAATAAAAAAGTAGTGAACGATAACGGACGGTGGTCTACTCCTACAGTGAACGGTAAGATGGACGGTGGTCTACTCCTACAGTGAACGGTAACGGACGGTGGTCTACTCCTACGGTGAACAATAACGGACGGTGGTCTACTCCTAC
>BLSH010345355.1:28078-48569 GCA_018402905.1 Glandirana rugosa | reverse complement strand
ACTTGAAACAAGTGATACGCGATGAGGTTTCCTTCTTTTTATCCATATATGAAACTCTGACCACGGAAAGGAGCGAGACAAGGGAGAGGATAACCACATCCATAGGTCGGATTGTAGACCTAAAGCGATTCCTGACTTCTCTACACCGTACGGTGTGAGAGTCAAAGACCTCTGGTAAGCAGGGCACCATACCCTGAGTTATTATTATTACCTTTTCACCATCACTTAAATACTGTGAATGAATCACGAGCACTTTAAAGTATAAAGAACCACTTCAAGCAAAAATAGTCTGAAACTGAAGCAGCACTCAGTCACTTTTGGAACTTTTGGATTTTCACTAAAGAAGTTATTTTGGCACAGAGCACAGCACTTAACCTTGGACTCATATATATTTTTTATTTTTTATTTTTTCATCAATTTTTCTCGCAGTATATTTTATTTATTTAAAAATTGTATCTCAGTATAAAATGTATAATATGTATTGCACTACTGCACCTATGTGAAATTTTATTTTATTTATGAGAAGAGAGAACGCACTGGAATTTTTTCTAATCACCCAGACTAAAATATTATAGATCACACTGCAAGCGCTGTTTGAACACAAAACTACAAATTGTTCACACACACTACTTCATTCTTCCCAGATTTGGGCCACAACAGCAGCTCGCATACAGGTATCACACTACATACCAGAGGATACGCGCTGCCCAAGGCACACACACCTTTTGTAAACCAATAGCAAGTGATATCCTCATCTGGTGGCAGGAAGAATGGCAAGTGACAATCCACATCTGGTGGCAGGCAGTGTGGTGAGGGACATCCTCATCTGGTGGCAGGCAGTGTGACAAGGGACAATCCTCATCTGGTGGCAGGCAGAATAGCAAGTGATATCCTCATCTGGTGACAGGAAGAATGGCAAGTGACAATCCACATCTGGTGGCAGGTGACGTGGCAAGTGACACACTCAGGGCCCCCACTGATTCTGCATTGTGGTGAGTTGAACTATTTCATTTTATATTACAATGTAATAATAGAAATAATGCGCGTCAATCATCCTGACGCCATATCAACTATGGTGCCGTGATGATTGAAGCGCCAACCAGCCATTGCCCTGACAAATTGCCCATACTCCCTCGAGCCTCAGCATAATTTTCTTCCACGCAGCCAGTCCCCAGTATCAAAAAGGTTGGGGACCACTGCTCTAGTGTGTGCTAGAGTTAGTGTAGTTTTTCTGCTAGAGTAGGTACATTTAGTTAGCTCAGGGCTAAGCCTGAGCTATGGAATCTGGGTCAGGGTTCAGTGACTCAGGGCTGGATGACTCTTCTGGCAGCTCTCTCTGGCATTCCGCCTTGTCTGGAAGTTTGTAGAAGAGAGAAAGTGGGAGTGATGACCTCATAAATAGACAAAAGCCATGCCAGCAGGGGCAATTGGGTGAAGGATGGAGATACAGTGATAAGAAGACTGTCGGTGGCCCTCAGGGGTGCCCCCTAGTCTGGGGGTGGGTGAACTTGGGTCAGGGCTCGGCTGCTGGAGGATTCCTGCTAAAACAGAGGAGGAACTGTTTCTGGAGGCACAGATGCAAGAGAGGACAGAATATATATCGGTGTCCCCGACCCCTAGAGGCCTAGTGGTGACATCCAGAGCCAGGGAGAGCTGATATCCTTCCTTCAAATGTGGGTTATTAGGCATGGTGGGTGTAATGCAAGTTGGAAACATGGGCGCCAGTCACTTTTTGAATGCAAGAAAAGAGATTTATTGTCTCTTAAAGAGAACTGATCAAAAGAGGGCTAGGGCCAGGACACCCTTAGGCAGATGCAATAGCAATTGGCAGACTCCAAGACAAAAATAATAGGCAGACAGCTATACAGGTGGAGGGCCTTTAAGCTGAATGCAGCAACTGTATTTGTAGAACTGCTGTCTCCTATGGTAACCGAACTTTCAACAGTTAATAGAGATCTGTACATGTAACTCACAGTAACCTGTTATAGATCTTCTCTCACATCTCACAGTATCCTACTGTAGATCTTCACTCACTGAGCTCCCGGTCTCTCACTAGACTTCAAGATTCCAGTCGTCACTGGAGCTCTTCCACAGCTAACCCACTGTATAATCCTCAAGCTTCACCCTTGCTAACCCACTGGGTCCCTAGCTTGGCACTCTGCCGAAGCTTTCCCACTTCTTCACCATCCCAGGCTGGTGAAAAAGCTGCTCTGGTACTTCTTCAGACTTCCATACACTGGCTACTGATAACAGTAGTGGTTGTCCCTTGGTGGCAACTGCTTCCCCTTTATCTCTGACCTTGATGCTCACTTGCCCCTGGCGACAGGAGTGGTCATCCCTTGTGGCAACTGTTTCTCTCTCACTACTAGCAACAATTTGTTCCCTGTCTGGCCGAACCTCTATAACTTGCTTGGGCTCCACGCCTGAAGCCCCATCCCCGCGCTGCTTCTCTCAAACCTGGATAGGCCTCAGACAGCCTAGCAGCCAGGTGCTCCCGGGATAGCCCTCAGGCTTCTGGCCTAGCAACCCGGAGCCTTGTAACACACATCCACCCAGACAGCCGTCCAAGTGGCACAGAACCCCGATCACCTGACTCCTCCCAAATAAATAGGCTCTCCCAGCAGACCAAGGGTCCAAAGAAAACCCCTGCCAATTGGCTGAAACAACCTATCCACTGTTAGTCTGAATTCACTATGCCCTTGTAATTCCAATGCCACCTAGTGACAGAAGAGAGAGGTGCATCAAATCCAGATTTAGGGAAAAGTCAGTGGATCCTCCTAACAATAAGCCAGGCTAGTTACCACCTAGCAAACTAAATTTGTTAGCAACCCTGCCTAAGACTAGGGTGCTACACTTACAAAGGGGGGAGGCTGCCACATGTAGTCGGTCTCCTTTGAAGACAGCGGTGTGCTTCAGGAATTTTCCTAGAGATCACCTGAGAGTCAGTTGGGTGGGCTGGTGAAGAGTCAGTCGGGTGGACTGGTGTAAAGGGGCAGAGGCAGCCAGGTGGGTTGACATTGCCTGAATAGGTGGTGCTGTGCTCAGTGACCATGGAAAAGAAGTGAGGGAGTAAGTATAAGCTGTGTCACTCCAGTGTGCTGCTGTTAGGGGACTGCGAGCTCCTGCCTGTAATGGGCTGTTGCTGAGCTGACAGTCAAGCCTTGTCAGCTCCCCTAAAGGAGTGAGCCAGCAGAAACCAAGTGTGTGCAGGCGGCTGAAGAAGAGAAGGCTGTATATAGAGACTGTATACAGGAAATTGTCCCTGAAGTTCTTAAAATCAAGTAGGCATCCTTTAATTAACCTCCCAACCCCATCCAAGCTGAAACCCCCTAATAGAACATAAAAAAAGCTGTTCTCTGTCTCTGAAGTGCTAGTGAAGATTCGGTGTGCCTGGCTGTGCAGGAGTGGGAGATCCCTTTTATCTACACTCCTTCATTCAAAGTGGAGACACAATAATACCGGACCCCGGATAGCAAGTAATTGTGCTGCAAGTTTGAAAATTACTTGCTAAGCTATAGACTTGCCAGGCTTCACAAGTTTGTTGCACAATTGCAGCAAGTCCGCATTGCATGACACTGATTTCCCTCAGATAAAACGGCCGTGGTAATTACTAAGGCAGTGAAACTGATCAAATCACCTGTGCAAAATAATGGAAAGCCTGAAAACATGACCTGTTGGGGCGCCTTGAGGACTGGAGTTGAGAAACACTGGTATGACTCCAGATCAACTTTCTTTGCAAACATTCTGCAAGTCTGCTGCAAGTTCTGGTTCAGTTATGTTGTGCAATAGTCATCCCACCACAAGGGTCACTGTGACTGAATTTTCATCAGAGCTCTTGCAGTAGACTCACCACTGCAACTTTGCTCTTGTTAGAGACTTTCCAGCCAAATTTGCTACAAATTGGAAAAGTGTCAACTAGAACTTGTGCTTCAATTTCTCTGCAACAGTACAACTTGCCAGTGAAAATGTGCAGCAAGTTAACAGACTTAAAATTCAACACTGCCACAAATTTGTAGCAAGTTATCTTTGCTATCTGGGACGTGTGTTACTGGCCAGATCATCAGGTGAAACAGAGGGAAAGGCCTACAAAAAGAAAACCAATGCAGCCACCACATCTAATGATTGGTTAGATTTAATAAAGTCGAGATCTGCCATAATCCATGATCATTTGAACACATTTCTGAAAACCATACTTAAAGTGGTACTAAACCCAGTAATATGAAAATAGTTAATTTGCCCCCCTTCTTTTTACATTAAAATACTGCCACTATATACCTTTTTGGATGATCTATATACCATGGTTATATGATAAACTGTAGAGTTTCTCCCGTGCCCAGAGTTCAAGTAGGAGGAGATTTCCACTACAGCCTGTATACACAACAACATATGTGATGTCACTATCATGTGACCTGGCTATCACTGAGAACAAGTAAATATTTTCTCCAGCATAAAAGACACAACTGAGCATGTGCAGGTTAGCTACCCTGCCTGTGTGCTTACTGCCATACCCAGATAGACAGTGCAGGAGGGAAGGATCTATGCATACAGGATAAACAGCCTTTTTACACAATGCAGAAGATTAACCCCTTAAGTTCCACAGTGAGTATAACAAGCATGATATGCTGCATATTACACACACCGATTTTACTGTTATGTGTTTAGTAACACTTTAAGCTGTCTAGAAACCAGTAGAACTTTGAAATATTTCATTTTCTGAACATTTGTTTGATTCCCTAACTTGTTTTTGACGGTAGTGATGAGAAAATTCAAAAGAAGCAGGATGGAAAATTTCTCTTAATCAAATTAAAGGATACATTCACCTGTTGTAACATGTTACACCCGTATTCAGGGTGTAAAATGTAACATGTTAGAGATGCACCAGCCCCCACTCCCCTGTTCTGACAGCTAGTGGGGGATCTTCTCCTCCCCACGCTTGCTATCACACTTTGCAACAAACGCTCCGCCTGCTCCGCCACGCCATCCTTTCACAGTGTACTGCGAATGGGAAAATTACAAGGTCAGGCAGATAAAAAGAAATGGCTGCACACCACAGTCTGCAATCGAAAATCCTATATTATGACATCCCAGATTACAGGACAACAAAGTGCTGAATGGTAGACATGTTTCGCACACTTTACATGCGCTTATTCATGAATACCATTCAATGAATTGGGTGTTTGCAAACCAACTTTTAAGAGTACTTAAAAATGCGTAGTCAATAAAGCAATAAATATCCTTTACAATGTTACATGGTGTGTACAAAATAAGTGCCACAGAATTGATATGTGAACACAAAAACAGATAAAGCTTTTTTATCAATTTTATTATTGGCTGCACATTTTTAAGTACTCTTAACCACTTGCCGACCGCCGGACGTCCAAAGACATCCTTGCCTTCAAGTGGTGATATCTGAATGATGCCGGCACCTACAGGCATCATTCAGATATCATTTTTATCCGCCGGCGATTCTCTGCACCATAAGAACAATCATAGCGGCAGTTCAGCCGCTTGATCGTTCTTATCGGCAACGGGAGGGGACTCCCCCCCTCCCACCGCCCTCTGGTGCTTCTCCCGGGCCGCCCGTGCCATCGGCGGCCCAGAGAACAGATCCGTTGCCGGCGGAAGTTCAGCGTAGAGATGACTGATGACCAGATGGTCACTAGTCATCTCTATGCACCTCGGAGGCCCGGGCGTGACGTATGACGTCACGTCCGGGTCACGTGATGTAAACAATGCCCGTGAATTTGGCTTAAAAGACCGAGATCGCTGTTTTTTTCTGATCTCGGTCTTTCCAGCCTAGAGGAGAGATGTGGGGTCTTATTGACCCCATATCTCCCCATAAAGAGTACCTGTCACGCAATATTCCTATTACAGGGGATGTTTACATTCCTTGTAATAGGAATAAAAGTGATAAAAAAAAAATTAAAGAGAAAGTGTAAAAATAAAAAAAATAAAGGTAAAATAAATAATAATAATAAAAAAAAAATTTTAAAGCGCCCGTCCCCGCGAGCTCGCGCACAGGAGCGAACACACACATAAGTCGCGCCTGCATATCTAAACGTTGTACAAATCACACATGTGAGGTATTGCCGCGTGCGTTAGAGCGAGAGCAATAATTCTGGTCCAAGACCTCCTCTGTAACTCTAAACATGTAACCAGTAAAACATTTTAAAGCATTGCCTATGGAGATTTTTAAGTACCAAAGTTTGGCGCCATTTCCTAAGTGGGTGCAATTTTAAAGCGTGACATGTTGGGTATCTATTTACTCGGCGTAACATCATCTTTCACAATATAAAAAAAAATTGGGCTAACTTTACTGTTCTGTTTTTTTTTTTAATTCATGAAACTTTTTTTTTCCAAAAAAAAGCATTTAAAAAATTGCTGCGCAAATACCGCATGACATAAAAAGTTGCAATGACCGCCATTTTATTCCCTAAGATCTCTGCTAAAAATATATATATATATATATATATATAATGTTTGGTGGTTCTGAGTAATTTTATAACAAAAACAATGATGATTATTACATGTAGGAGAGAAATGTCAGAATTGGCCTGGTAGTGAAGTGGTTTAAGTTGGTTTGCAAACACCCAATTCATTGAATGGTATTCATGAATAAGCGCATGTAAAGTGTGCGAAACATGTCTACCATTCAGCACTTTGTTGTCCTGTAACCTTGGGATGTTGTAATAAAGGATTTTGGATTGCAGTTTGTGTTGTTCAGCCATTTCTTCTTATCTGCCTGACCCTGTAATTTTCCCATTCACAGTACACTGTGAAAGGATGGCGTCCTAAAAAAAGTTGGTTTGCAAACACTCAATTTATTTATATGGTAGCGCCATTTCCTTTTATAGGCTATTTCACATTTATTACTCCACCTAGTGGAGGTATAGGGAGGCTGCAGCCTGTTTTACAAAATTTGTTCCATAATTTTTTATGTCTACCATTCAACACTTTGTTGTCCTGTAACCTGGGGATGTCCTAATAAAGGATTTTGGATTGCAGTTTGTGGTGTGCAGCCATTTCTTCTTATCTATTGTATACGGAGGCGAGCCAGGGTGGGCATCCACAGCACCCATCAGTCTTCCCTCTACTCACCTGGAGCGGCGGGTCATTTGGTCTCTATACAAGGTCAGGCAGCCTTTGTGAACTACAATAATGCTGTTGAGTGTTATGGTAGCACATTCATGCTTCCTGTGTCCATGCGCCTGCCTGCCTGTATCAGAGGCAGTGGCGGCTGGTGGGTTTTCCTTCTGGGGGGCAGCAAACAACCACCCAGCCCCCTCCGGCGGCTGGCGGCATGGCACTGACACCAAAACCCCCGCCCCCCTGGGCGGCCGGCGGGCGGTTCGGCACTAACCCAATCTAGGTGGCGGGTTGTGTGTCCTCTCCTTCTCTCCCAGGGTGTGGGCAGTGGCTCTGGTGTCCGCTCCTCCAATGGCTTCCTCCGCCGTGTGTCTCCTCTCTCTTCCACCTAAGCGCTAGGCATCCAATAGGATTCCCTGACGCTTTGGCCAATCAGGAAACAGGTCTCACGACCTGCCTCTGGATTGGCGGGGAGGAACTTTAGTGTGAAAATAGAGAAAATTAATTTGCTATCGTCACAAAACTGGGTGGGTTCGGGGTGCAGTGCTCTGCACTCTGAGCCCACCATTTTTTAAAGCCTACTAGAGCCTCTGGCTCTAATCACACGCTTCAAAAAAACACTCCCCCCATTGGAATCCATAGTCCATTACCCTGATATGTAGATCAGGAGGCCGAACGCATGGATGGGGGGGGCGGCGCCCGTGCGCCCCTAATGGATGGGTTGCCACTGAGCAGAGGTACGGCCAGACAGATACAGACAGTCTGCAGGACCATGGCAGTACACCCACAATCTGCTGATTGTGGGTGCAATGCTTTACAGGTCCATTAAAAAAAAAAATTTACATGCAAAAAAATGTGCATATTTTTTGTAAAGGTGAACTTATCCTTTAAATTCTAACTGTGAATGTGGTCTTTGTTCAGGAAATTTTGTAGATGTTGTAAGGGAACTTTTTTACTCCATCTGGGCCTTTGAACAAAATTAAGCGTTTGTTACCCCAACACTTCATATTCCTGATATAGAAAAAATAATAATAAACTGCGCTAAAGTCCAAATCAGCTGCAGCCGAATACTCAAAAGTATATAAGAAAAATATAAACAGAGGCTGCGCTAAATTGAAGAAATGAAAAAATATATAAAATGTACCAATGCTGACAATAAACAAATTAAAGGCAATAAGTCCACCTTGTTCAGTAAGTATATTATGTGCAGGAGTGTCCACAAGTGCAGATAGCTAATAACACAACACCTGGTGCACCGGTAAGCAATGTGCATCCACCACCAGCTGTATAAAGGCTTACGAGAGCCCACTGCATTCAGGGCGATGGCTTTTTCCCAGCCTGGGATATATGGTAAATGAGCCCGCTTCTCTCAATGGTGTGGAATATTCCTCCAATATAATTATACTCCTAGTATGTCTTCCTAGGTGGGATCTCCTATATCTCCTTTGCTCATAAATCAAGTAAAATCAAGCTTAGGCGGCCGGTTCCCGTCTCCCGGGTAAATCAAAATAGTGGTGGTGTCAGCACGTCCTCCCGACGTACGTTTCGTCAAAGATGACGTCATCTTGGAGGTAGGGTAGGGTAGTATGCATTGCATACTAGCACATTACGTGAAACTTACCTTAACCACGTTAGCCCAGGAAGGTTTTACTCCCTTAATGACCAGACAATTGTTTCGCGATACGGCACTGCGTTGCTTTAACTGACAAATTTGTGGGTGTACAACGCTGTACCCAAATAAAATTGATGTCCTTTTTTCCCCACAAATAGAGCTTTCTTTTGGTGGTATTTGATCACCTCTGCGGTTTTTATTTTTTGTGCTATAAACAAAAAAAAAATGACAATTTTGAAAAGAAAAACAATAATTTTTACTCTCTGCTATAAAAGAAAAATAAACAAATTTCTTCATCAATTTAGACCAATATACATCTACAAACAAATCCCAATAAGCGTATATTGATTGGTTTGCGCAAAAGTTATAGGGTCTACAAACTAGCAGTTAGATTTATGGGCTTTTCATTTCTTTTACTGTTTACTGGTAATGGCGGCGATCAGCTATTTTTGGCAGGGCTGCGACATTGCGGAGAACAAATCTGCCCCTAAACTACACTTTTTGGGGACCAGTGACACCAATACAGTGATCTGTGCTAAAAAAAAATGCACTGATCGCTGTACAAATGACACTGACAGGGAAGGGGTTAACATCAGGGGCAATAAAAGGGTTAAGTGTGTTCCCTGCAAGTGTTTTCTAACTGTGTGGGGGATGGACTGACAGGAAGAACACAAAGATCCCTGCTCCTGACTACTAGGAACAGAAGGGCTCTGTGTACTTCCCTGTCAGAACGGGGATCTGCCTTGTTTACATAAGCAGATTCCTGTTCTGCCTCTCTATGGAGCGATCACGGGTGGCCAGTGGACATCGGGGACCCGTGGATTGGCTCCTCCTCCGTGCAGCGGGCCCATAGTATCTATTGCACCAAAACAACGTATAGGTAAGTTGTTTCACATAATAGAGCCACCCTGCCGCAGCATATATGCAGTGGGCAATCTTTAAGGGGTTGAAACAAAGCTGTTCCAGCGCTGCGACATCAGCTGCTTCCATTTTTACCCGTCTTGCTTCCGGGTTCGCGGGCTCTGTGACTGGCTGAAGCCGCAATGATGTCACTAGGGACGATGGGAGCCGCCGTTCATAGTTACATAGTTAGTCAGGTTGAAAAAAGACACAAGTCCATCTAGTTCAACCAAAAAAAAAAATAAAAAATTAAAATAAAAAAATTGTTTACGGCACAGGGCTCGGAAGGAACGGCCTTTCCTTCAGAGCGCATGTGCCAGTCATGTCACCGGCTGCACGTTTAGGAGATATTTACACTACCTATATGTAAACCTCATTACAGGTTTACCTATAAGAAAAAGTCAGCAGAGGAAGTTTGCTTCCTCTTTAATAACCAAGCAATACCAACGCATAAAGTATTCAAAGCAAGCCTAATAAAGCTTATATGTGTGTTGTGTACATCGAAATACAGTCTCTTTAATGTTGACTTTTTATGGTTCTCTCAAAAGTGTCCACAAAATAATCCACAAACGGAACCTTCGGCATATTTATTGGGCATCGCAAACATTTTGTGTCGCCACCTGCCTTCATAAAATATCTCTCCTAGAAGTTTTACAAGAGATACAAGGAATATACTTGCTTCACTAAGAAAGAGTCCCTTAATAATTGGGCTTGGGAGAGAAGATTATCTGAAAACAGAGCAGGACCAAAAAGTCATTTTTGAACAAAAGCCTTTGGTCTTTATGAGTCACAGATCAAAAGCTCAAAGATCAAACCACATCTTTTCCTTTCGTTTGGGTTATTATGGGAAAGTATTCCAAACCGGACAATGCCCGAAGAATAACAACACGTTCTCTAAACTTAATGGAACAATACAGATTTACACTCATCCTGTCATAAGAGTAAAAATGTGACTCCAACCAAGTGATAATTTATGTGATTGCTGCTAGCATCCAATTGTGTTGCCACAAATCAAAGCAAAAATGCTATAAAACGGTGATGCTGCGCTGCCCCAGCTCCTCTCACATTAACAATAAATGTATGTAAGTATGAAGTATTAAAAAATATGTGTAAAATACAATACAGTACCGATGTCACTATTTTAGTGTGACGTTATAACTATGGTTGGATATGTTTAGAGCTGGAAATTACTTTTGATCAATTGGTTCAATACTCTAAAGCCTCGTACACACGGGACGACGATCGTGTTCAACATGTCGTACTCACGACCGTTGTATGCAGAATCGATCGTCTGTGGCCATGCTTTCAACAGTTGAACATACGACGGTCGTTCGTGGGAGTTGTATGTGCAGACTAGAAAACTTGGTCGTGTCAACAAGCTCGCATACGACCGTTGTATCGTGTGTAGAGCAGCTGTGTTCAACAAAGTTGTATTGTGCTAAACACGCATGCGCCAAGTCCACTTCAACTAACATGAAATTAGATGAAGGAGCCCAAAAGGGGACGCTACTTCCTCATTATACGCTCGTTCGCGTCATCACGTTCGGCCGGCCACAATTTGTATGTACGACCGTCGTGTGCATGTCAGTAGGCTACATACGACCGTCAACGTACGATTCAACATGGTCGTACGCGCGATCGTCGTCCCGTGTGTACGAGCCATAAGAATATTGTATTCTATTTCACACCTATTTTTTAATACATCATACTTACACACATTTATTGTTAATGTGAGATGAGCTGGGGCAGCACAGCATCACCTTTTTATTTTTACAGGCAATAGGAGTTTGGAAAAATGTTGCCTGGTCTGATAAATGGCGATTTCAGCTGCGACATTCAGATGGCAGGGTCAGAATTTGGCGTAAACAACATGAAAGCATGGATCCATCCTGCCTTGTATCAACAATTCAGGCTGGTGGTGGTGGTGGTATAATGGTGTGGGGGACATATTCTTGGCACACTTTGTGCCCCTTAGTACCAATTGAGCATCGTTTAACCACTTTAGCTGCGGAAGGTTTGCCCCCTTCAAGACCAGGCCATTTTTTGCAATACGGCACTGCGCTACTTTGACAATTGTGCAGTTGTGCGACGCTGTACCCAAATAAAATTGATGTCCTTTTTTCCCTACAAATAGAGCTTTCTTTTGGTGGTATTTGATCACCTCTGCATTTTTTATTTTTTGCGCTATAAACAAAAAAGACTGACAATTTAAAAATATATATATTTCTTACTTTCTGCTATAAAACACACCCTATAAAAAAATAAAAAAATATAATTTCTTCATCAGTTTAAGCCAATATGTATTTTGCTACATATTTTTTGGTAAAAAAATCCCAATACCTGTATATTGATTGGTTTGCACAAACATTATAGCGTCTACAAACTATGGGATATTTTTATGGAATTTTTATTTATTTATTTATTTATTTTTACTAGTAATGGTGGCGATCTGCCACTTATAGCAGGACTGCGACATTGCGGTGGACAAATCGGACACAAATAGAGTTATCAGTGCTAAAAATATATGCACTGTCACTGTACAAATGACACTCACAGGGAAGGGGTTAACATCAGGGGCAATCAAAGGGTTAAATGTGTCCCTAGGGAGTGCTTTCGACCTGTGTGGGGGGTGCTTGTACTGTGGGAAGACAGAGATCCGTGTTTCCTTTTCACAGAATGGCAATCTGCCTTGTTTACATAGGCAGATCACCATTCTGCCTCTGTTGGGAGCAATCGGCGGGTCACAGCGGACATTGGGTGCGTGCTGCTAAGTCGGAAGAGGCAATCACATACATGTACGTGATTCCGCCTGTAGGCGCCGCCGCCCCGAAGTATATATATATATATAGGCGGTCCCCTAGTTAAAAACATCAAAAAAAGGAAGGTGTGGTCTGCAGCTCCACATGTGATTGGTCTCCATCCCGAATGCAACAAGAACAAGAGAGGGTTGGTCAGAGGGACTTTAAATGAGTGCCAATCACAAATAAATAGTAAGACCGTATAGACAGTTTATTCATCTGTAGGTGAACATATCACATATCAATGGTTAAAAATTCAACATCTATTATCTAGGCATGGTACATATACAGCATAGTAGAGCAGCATGAACCCATATGCATGGACATACAGATGACATGACCCAAGGAACCAAACAATAATACAGGTACTATAATGATACACAATACTATAATGTATGTGAGGTCTAATGATGGAATAGAATAAAATTGGTCGTGACTGCATCCCATAGCTCGACGCGTTTTGTGGCTGGGGTCACTCATCAGGAGCGGATGCTCAGCCGTATCTATAAAGAGGGGAATGTCAGGAAATCAAAATAGTAGGGCTTAAAAAGAGTAAAATAAAAGTGCTTGAATGTAAAAGGAAGGGATGACCCTATCCCAAACAAACTTACATGGCATGTATGTACACGGGACATGCAAGAGAAAAAGCCCAGGGAGTCGTTGGATAGGTCTCTCCCGGGAGCTGAGGTGGCATACCTGGGCACACAGGCCGGGCGCACACGAGGCAGAGGTTCCCCAAACCAAATATAGTCTCCATGATGGTAGTAGTGGATGATAAATCCATGTGTATCTATAAAGATATAAATAAAACACCCAATGGTGGTGGGTGAGTAGCACTGAGATTATATAGAGCTACCAAGGAGTGTGTGAAAAAAACAATGAAAAGTGAGTGGGAAGAAGAGAAAGGGCTAGCTGAAAGACGCCCACAACCTTGGAGGTCTGTGAAAAATGTTGTGCAAAGGCAACATGCGTGTGGTCCAAGGAAATAAGTGGAGGACTGATACAATATAGGTGTACAATATAGGTGTAGGGGCCCGCCACCATGACAGTGATAACTGGTAGTTACCTGAGCCTCCATGGCAGGGAACATACAGCGTATAGGGTGCATCTGATTAGCCAACCAGAGTTAGGACGATAGCAGAGTGAAAGTGTGTGCGTGCAGCATAGGTGGCCAAAGACGTCCGTGTGTGGCGCCAAAAGTTCCCTGCAAAAATAGGTTGAAGGAGGTAACCACGCCCACCCCCCGACGTCCGTAGGACACGTCAGGATGCGGCGGATGTGTGGCGCCGATGCACAATCACCCGCCCGCCCAGTCCCCCAACCCCGCCCTAAATGGGGCGGGGAGGTGTGGGGGAGAGGGAGGAGCACGAGTGTGCATCGCAGCTCCCGGAGATAGACAACCAAGCCGTCCCCCGAAGCCAGCTGTATGACACAAGGAAGGGGGCAAGCTGCTGCTGAAGATGACCAAACAGCTAGGTTACCTCAACAGGTCTAAAGATCCCAGAGTGTGGTTGTAAATGGGGTTCACTCAGAACAGAGACCAGTCACTATAGTGGGGTACCACAAGGCTCTGTATTGGGTCCTGTTCTATTCAACCTATATGTAAGTGATATAACTAAAGGTTTGCTGGGCAATGTATGTCTCTTTGCTGATGATACAAAGGTGTGTAATAGGGTTGATATCCCTGGAGGTGTCTGTAACATGGAACATGATTTGGCATTGCTGGAAGATTGGTCAAAGCAGTGGAGACTGCAGTTCAATATTTCTAAATGTAAAATAATGCATCTAGGGAAAAAGAATCCGCTTAGAGAGTACAGCATTGGGGGTACAGTGTTAGCCAGCACTACAGAAGAAAAAGATTTGGGGGTGCTTATTTCAGATGATTGCAAAATGAGCAAACAGTGTGACCAGGCAGTGGGAAAAGCAAATAGAATTCTGGGATGTATCAGTAGAGAGATCACCAGCAGGAGGTAGGAGGTTCTGATTCCTCTATATAGATCTTTAGTGAGACCTCACTTAGAATACTGTGTCCAGTTCTGGAGACAACACTTACAAAAAGATATTGATAAGATAGAACGAGTTCAGAGACGGGTAACAAAAATGGTGAAAGGTCTGGGGGATAAAACATATCAAGAGCGACTTCAGGAACTTAATATGTACAGTCTGGAGGAAAGAAGGGAGAGGGAGACATGATTGAAACCTTTAAATACATCAAGGGGGTGAATAAGGTTCAGGAGGGCAGTCTTTTCAATATGAAACCAAAATCAAGAACACGGGGACATGACCTCAAACTAACTGGGGGGAAGTTCAAAACTAATCTTAGAAAGTGTTATTCGACTGAAAGGGTGGTTGATGTTTGGAATAAACTACCAACAGAGGTTGTGAGACAGTCAACAGTAAATGGCTTCAAACATGCTTGGGATAAACATAAATCGATAGTCAGACAACAAGGTTAATGTAAAAAAAATATATAAAAAAAAAATTAAAAAAAATAAATAAATATATAAAAAGGGGCAGACTCGATGGACTACTCAGTCTTTTTCTGCCGTCACTTTTCTATGTTTCTATGTTTCTAAGAAGATGGAAAAGAGGGTTAAGAAAGGGGGGAGGGGGAATATTACCACCCGAACCCGACATAAGTACGCCCTTGGGACAAATTACTGTCCCTAATAACCCTGCTTAAGAGTCAAGTGACTATAAACAATTTAGCGTGTGGTGCAGCAGACCACCGGTTGACCAACGGGGTGTCTTCCACCCATAAGTACAAGGAAAAAAGGAAGGTGTGGTCTGCAGCTCCACATGTGATTGATCTCCATCCCGAATGCAACAAGAACAAGAGAGGGTTGGTCAGAGGGACTTTAAATGAGTGCCAATCACAAATAAATAGTAAGACCGTATAGACAGTTTATTCATCTGTAGGTGAACATATCACGTATCAATGGTTAAAAATTCAACATCTAATATCTAGGCATGGTACATATACAGCATAGTAGAGCAGCATGAACCCATATGCATGGACATACAGATGACATGACCCAAGGAACAAACCAATAATACAGGTACTATAATGATACACAATACTATAATGTATGTGAGGTCTAATGATGGAATAGAATAAAATTGGTCGTGACTGCATCCCGTAGCTCGACGCGTTTCGTGGCTGGGGCCACTCATCAGGAGCGGATGCTCAGCCGTATCTATAAAGAGGGGAATGTCATGAAATCAAAATAGTAGGGCTTAAAAAGAGTAAAATAAAAGTGATTGAATGTAAAGGGAAGGGATGACCCTATCCCAAACAAACTTACATGGCATGTATGTACACGGGAGAGACAAGAGAAAAAGCCCGGGGAGTCGCTGGATAGGTCTCTCCCGGGAGCTGAGGTGGCATACCGGGGCACACAGGCCGGGCGCACACGAGGCAGAGGTTCCCCACACCAAATATAGTCTCCATGATGGTAGTAGTGGATGATAAATCCATGTGTATCTATAAAGATATAAATGAAACACCCAATGCTGGTGGTTGAGTAGCATTGAGATTATATAGAGCTACCAAGGAGTGTGTGAAAAAACCAACGAAAAGTGAGTGGGAAGAAGAGAAAGGGCTAGCTGAAAGACGCCCACAACCTTGGAGGTCTGTGAAAATAGTTACAAACATCCGATTTACAAACGACTCCTACTTACAAATGGAGGGAGACAACAGGAAGTGGGAGGAAATCTCCCCCTAGGAAAGGAAATTCACTCCTGTAAGAGTTATTATGGGAAAAAGGTGTCTCCACT
Source organism: Glandirana rugosa (assembly GCA_018402905.1). NCBI lineage: Eukaryota > Metazoa > Chordata > Amphibia > Anura > Ranidae > Glandirana > Glandirana rugosa. The sequence goes on along the minus strand of BLSH010345355.1, from coordinate 32,396 downwards.
GAACTTTATCCTTGTTTCCACAACAACCCAACATTTTCAAAATCCAATTATCATTGGGACAGGAAGTGAGGTGAAATCTTCTGAACAGAAACATAGACAGCAAAACAAACTTTACAGGGGTATTAACCCTTCTCTATGCTATCCAAAAAACTTAAAATATTTTTTTGGGCTGAAGCTACACTTAAAAAATGTACCTGTTCCCACTTACAAACAAATTCAACTTAAGAACACACCTACAGTCCCTATCTTGTTTGTAACCTGAGTATTGTTGCTGACCATGTTCATCCCTTTTTGACTACAGTGTACCCATCTTCTGATGGCTCCTTCCAGCAGGATAATGCACCAAATAATCTCAAGCTGGTTTCTTGAACATGACAATGAGTTCACTGTACTCCATTGGCCTCCACAGTCACCAGATCTCAATCCAATAGAGCACCTTTGGGATGTGGTGGAATGGAAATGTGCCTCATGGATGTGCAGCTGACAAATCTGTAGCAACTGTGTGATGCTATCATGTCAGTATGGAGAGCCTTAGGGGTGTCCGGTGTCTTTTGTTCTTCTGCTAATTGGCCCTCTATGTTAGCCTATATGTGTCCACACACATAGGGGTTGATTTACTAAAACTGGAGAGTGCAAAACCTGGTGCAGCTGTGCATGGTAGCCAATCAGCTTCTAACTTCAACTTGTTCAATTAAGCTTTGACAAAAAAAACTGGAAGCTGATTGGTTTCTATGCGCCAGATTTTGCACTTTCCAGTTTTAGTAAATCAAGCCCATAGGCATTTAGCAGCAGGGGCATTTATAGGCAAAAAACCCCCCGCCTGCCAGCACGTCCAGGAGCTGCAGCGTTTTGGCAGAAAAAAATGCTCAAATTAGTCGCATACATTGCTCAGGTGTGATTTTTGCCCAGTCTTCCACAATTCAAATGTTGAAGGTTCCATGGGCTTATTCTACGAACGCTGATCTTTAGTTCTTTCCATAGATTTTCTATTGGATTCAAGTCAGGTGATTGGCTGGGCCATTCTAGCAGCTTTATTTTCTTTCTTTGAAACCAATTGAGTGTTTCCTTGGCTTTGTGTTTGGGATCATTGTCTTGCTGAAATGTCCACCCTTGTTTCACCTTCATCATCCTGGTAGATGACAGCAGATTTTTATCAATATTGTCTTGGTACATTTTTCCATTCATCCTTCCTTCAACGATATGAAGTTTGCCAGTGTCGTATGCTGGAAAACAGCCCCGCACCATGATGTCCACCTCCAAACCTCACTGTTGGTATGGGGGGTGTTTTTGGGGTGATGTGCAGTGCCAACCATGGTGTGTATTATGGCATCCAAAGAGTTCAATTTTGGTCTCATCTGACCAGTCTATATTCTCCCAGTATTTCATAGTCTTGTCTAAATGTCATGCAGCAAACGTTAAACAAGACTAAACATGCTTTTTTTTCAGAAATGGAGTCTTACATGGTGAGCGTGCGTACAGGTCATTGCAGCTGAGTGCATTACTTATTGTTTTCTTTGAAACAATTGTACCTGCTAACTCCAGGTCTTTCTGAAACTCTCCACAAGTGGTCCTTGGCTCTTGGATAACTCTTCTGATAATTATTTTCACTCCTCTGCAGAAATCTTGCGAGAAGCATCTGGTCATTAACAGTTTATTGCGAAATTATGTTCTTTCTACTTCTGGATTATGGCCCCAACAGTGCTCACTGGAAAATTCAGAAGTTTAGAAATGCCATCAGTATGTTTTGCAACAATAAGGTTGTGAAAGTCTTGAGAGAGCTCTTTGCTTTAACCCATCATGAGATGTTTCTTATGTGACACCTTAGTAATGAGATACCATTTTATAGGCCATCAGTTAAGACTGAACCAGCTGATGTTAACCACTTAAGGACCGGAAGGATTTCCCACTGTAGGAGGACTTGCGCGGTTGTACGACATTGTACCCAAACGGTATTGACGCCCTTTTTCCCCCACAAATAGAGCTTCCTTTTGGTGGTATTTGATCTCCTCTGCGTCACTTCTGATCACCGCTATTAATAAAAACAGATCGACAATTTTGAAAAAAAAAAACAATCTTTTTTACTTTTTGCTATAATACATATCCTAAAAAAACAAATTTATTCATCAGTTTTGGCCGATATATATTCTTCCTCATATTTGTGCAAAAGTTGCCGCGTTTACAAACCATGAGAATTAATTTATGGCGTTTTTATTATTATTTTTTTTACTAGTAATGGCGGCGATCTGCGATTTTTATCGGGACTGTGATATTGCAGCGGACATGTCAGACACTTTTGAAACTTTTTTTGGACCAATGACATGTATACAGCGATCAGAAATTTAAGTTCCCTAGGCGTGTTCTAACTGTGAGGGGGCTGGGCTGCCAGGGGCATAAGAGATCTAACTGATCCCAGTGACAGGAATCATGCTGCCTGACAGAACGGGGAACCGCTGTGTATACATCGGCGGTTCCCCGTTTTCCTTCTGTGCCATGCAATCGTGGGTAGCCAGCGGACATCGAGTCCGCCCGACCCACGGCCATACTGCTGGAGAGTGCGGCTGGCACGAGAGCGAGCTGCCATTTATAGACAGCAATTCGAGGGATCGTGCCACTCTGCAGCAGTAAATGTACACGAGCCGGTCCAGAACCGGTTAATTTCTCAGTGGCAAGGGACAGGATTGCTTTCTAATTACTGATAGATTTCAGCTGGCTTTTTGCACCTCCCTTTCTTCATGTGTTCAATATTTTTTCCCTGTGTCATTCCAACTTAATTTCTGAACTTATTTGTTTTGGTGTCTTTGTATGTATGGATTGCATGGGTTGTTACCGACATCTGGTCAACATTTCATGTCAATAGCACCTTTAGAAATATATTTACCTAGAAAAATGGTGACGTGTTCAATACTTATTTTACCCGCTGTATATTAGCCAATATCAAGTCATTCCTTTCTTGTATACTCAAAAAGTAGTTCTATCATATTCTAAGGGCACTTCCACAGATTTGTTTCAAAACTTGAATCAATATTTCTTAGTAGTAATTGAATATGCAACCTAAAAGGATCATATTGATCCTTTGTGTATTTCTTAAAATATTTCATGTGCCAAAAGCACTCAGTTTCTTTTCCAATAACTTTCTGAGTTTGAACATAAAGGTATTTATTTCAAAATCTTTCTGTAGCTGATTAAAAAAAATTGCTGTATTTGATTCATAAAGCCATCCCAAGTGGGACCATAGAAATCCACCATTTTTAATACCTTCCTTATTGATGGAGGAGTAACTTAAAGTGGTTCTAAAAGTATGTATCCGCTTCACCAATACTAAGGTGGACACCATGCCAACATGAGGCATAAAGACCCAAAGTGGGGGAGGGCGACTAGGTTCTGATCTGGTCACCGATCTGCATTGCAACAGAAAAAATATATACCTGTGCTCAAATACCAATAGCTTGTACATGTATTTAAACTATCAGGTGCTAAAGGGGCGTGACAACACATTAACACTACAAATTCTGGATGGACCCTCTGTCACACCCCTTTAGCACCTGATGCCCAGCTTGGGTCTTTATGCCTCATGTTGCATTTGCAGTAACAAGGCCAGAAAAGGGATTACTTTGATGCAGTTGGTCAGCTTAAACTTGTATTGCAATATATGTGAACTAAATATCCCCATATGGGTAGGTTACACCAACATTCCCAGATTTATATACAAAGGGTATTAACCACTTGCCGACCGTCAATCGGCAATTGACGGCGGCAAAGTGGCTCTGTAACGCGGATCGCCGTCATATGACGGCGACCGCGTGATCGCGCCTAGTGAGCGCGCGCGCGCCGCCGGAGGCGCGCCCGCGCCCCCCGGTAGCGCCCATCGGCCGCCGTTAGCTTCGGCGGCGTGGGCGAGGGACCGGGAGGGGCCTGTGTCACTCGCGCGCCCGCGCGGAGGCCGCCGCGCGCGCGCGAGTGATCCGCGCTAGTGCGCCAGCGGCAGTATACTGCCGCTAGGCGCAATGTCTCGGTGAAACGGCGGCAGTTAACGGCTAACTGCCAGCCGTTCACCAATTATGGGAAACATATATTTAGACCCTTACAACCACATTGGATGGGTATACCCCTATAAATCAAGTGTATATAACGTTATGTTCAAATTCGACTGGTTGACGTAGTTTCATTAGGGAAAAGACCGGAACAATGACGTTTACGTTGTACTCCGTATTTCTGGGTTCGACCCGTAGTCCACGATTTCCCCACACTGTCTCCCAGGTAGGTCTTAAACATCACAATTACACAACAGTGCGGGGAAATCGTGGACTATCAAATTTAT
>BLSH010345197.1:485108-504615 GCA_018402905.1 Glandirana rugosa | reverse complement strand
TCATTATAGACCCCAGATCCCTCCCTAAAGAGGACCTGTCACCGCCTATTACTGTCACAAGGGATGCTTACATTCCTTCTGAAGCAATAAAAGTGATAAAGAAAAACAAATTAAACAGTAAAAAAATTAAATAAAATAAGTGTCAGGACTAATTTGGAAAAGAAACAATGCCTGATGTAAAAAAGGGAAAGTTTCTTATAATAGATACAATGTAGAGTTCTTGTTATCTGTATCCAGAATCAGGGATCGAGTGATCCTGCATAGAATTAAAGTGGAATTAAACTTTGTCAATCAACGTGAACTATTTGCAATCCTTATGCTGCTAGTGTTAGTAAATAGATAGAAAAGTACATTATCCACTTGCCCTCTGGAAGATTTACCCCCCCCCCCCCTTCATGACCAGGCCATTTTTTGCTATTGAGCACTGCGTTACTTTAACTGACAATTGCGTGGTCATGCGACGTTGTACACAAATATATACATTTATGTCACTTTCTTTTGGTGGTATTTGATCCCCTCTGCATTTTTTTTTTTTTTTTTTGCACTATAAACAAAGAGCGACAATTTTGAAAAAAAAAAAAAAACAATATTTTTTACTTTCTGCTACAAAACATATCCAATAAAAAAATGAAAAAAAAAATCGAATTTCTTCATAAATTTTGTCCATTATGTATTCTGCTACATATTTTTATATCCTAATAATAATATATATAATAATTTATATCCTAATAAGCGTATGTTGATTGATTTGCACAAAAGTTATAGCGTCTACAAACTATGGAATATATACTGGAATTTTTATTGATTTACTTACTAGTAATTAGCGGCGATCAGCGACTTATAGCAGGACTGTGATATTGCAGCGGACAATTGGACACTAACTGACACTTTTTACAGGAACCAGTGACACTAATACAGTGATCAGTGCTACAAATATGCACTGTCACTGTACTAATGACTCTGGCTGGGAAGGGGTTAACATCTGGGCACAATGTGTCTATTTCCTATGGTTTCTAGCTCCATCTAGTGGCCATAATGCAGTATCTTCCTGAAATGTCGCAATCAAGAAAACACAGCGTTATGGCCACCAGATGTCGCTGACAATCATAGGAAATTAACAAATTTGACACTTTTTGGGAATTATTTGTGACGAATGTGATAATGTCGGGACGTTTGCACAGAAAATTCTTTATAAGTAGAAAAAAGTCCAGATTGTGTCATTAAAAACAGCCAGTTTTAGCCGGTAGCATCTTGGGAGAATGGTGCTATCAGTCTGCTGCAGGCTTTGATACAAGTAATAGTGGCACTGGATTAGATCAGAATTGTTGGTGACTTTAACAGAATATATATATATCTCCATGAAACATGCCAACACATTAGGGGGATACCTCTACTTCAGGGGTTCTCAAGCCCTAGGCTCACCATACACTATACAATCTCATTGTACAAACTACTTTAGATCTACCAACAACTATGCAATGCAAGGGCCTGTGTGATTTGTTAGAAATTGAATGGATTGTATTGGTCCCTCCTCATAATTTTGGTAAATGCAATACGTTTGTACCGGGATTGTGCAATCAGATTGCAGGGTGTATGGCCACCCCATGGATTGCACTCTCTATGATGCCAGCTTATGGACATACTGAGCAAATAAAAAGTCACTGCTTCTTCCAGACTGAAGCATTTCCTCACCAGACCATCCTCAGTGAACCCTCGGACTGTACATTGCAACTTTGGAGTGATGTAAGAGACAGCAACAGGGGGCTGATCTGTGTGAAAGAACTCATGTAAACCAGGTTTACCCAATCAGGAATTACATGAGTGTAAAATCCGGGGTAAGCGTTTAGTTCAGCAAGTAGATACTGACCTTGAATGACCCCTGAATAAAGATGGCGCCGTCCTTTTGGATAGAAAGGAAAATCATAGTTGTGTAAGGAGGAGTACTGTGAGCTCTTTGACCTGTAAATGTGACTTCCATATATTAGTAAGTCTGTGACTGTACTATGAAAAAAGTATATTCAATAGCAGGTCCGCTTTAACCCTCCCCCAACACCGCTTGTTCTCATCACCCCTAGTTCCTACTATCCCTAGTTCCAAGCACCCCTAGTTCTTGATATCCCTACTCCCCAGTTTCCCTAGATCCCATCACCCCAAATACTTTGTCCCCCTAGTTCCAAGTAGCCCTGAATCTCAGCACCCCTAGTTCCTAGTACCCCTAGTTCTTGACATCCCTAGTTCCCAGTTTCCCTAGATCACAGCATCCCTACTTCCAAGTAGTCCTTGTTCTCAGCAACCCTAGTTCCCTGTTTCCCTAGTTTACAGCACACTTAGTTCCTACTATCCCTAGTTCCAAGCACCCCTAGTTCTTGACATCTCTAGTTTTAAGCACCCCTAGATCCCAGCACCCCACGTTCTTTGTACCCTTGTTCCAAGTAGGCCTGGATCTCAGCACCCTAGTTCCCAGTTTCCCTAGTTTCCAGCACCCCTAGTTCCCAGTTTCCCTAATTTCCAGCACCCTAGTTCCCAGTTTCCCTAGTTTCCAGCACCTCTGTTCCCAGTTTCCCTCGTTTTCAGCACCCCTAGTTCCCAGTTTCCCTAGTTCCCACTGTCCCTAGTTCCAAGCACCCCTAGTTCTTGACATTCCTAGTTTTAAGCACCCCTAGTTCTTGACATCCCTACTTCCCAGTTTATCTAGATCCCATCACCCCAAGTTCTTTGTACCCTTAGTTCCAAGTAGTCCTGGATCTCAGCACCCTAGTTCCCAGTTTCTCTAGTTTCCAGCACCCTAGTTCCCAGTTTCCCTAGTTTCCAGCACCCCAGTTTCCCTAGTTTCCAGCACCCCTAGTTCCCAGTTTCCCAGATTCCATCACCCCTAGTTCCCAGTACCCTTAGTTCCTACTATCCCTAGTTCCAAGCACCCCTAGTTCTTGACATCCCTAGTTTTAAGCACCCCTAGTTCTTGACATCCCTAGTTTTAAGCACCCCTAGTTCTTGACATCCCTACTTCCCAGTTTCCCTAGATCCCAGCACCCCAAGTTCTTTGTACCCCTAGTTCCAAGTAGCCCTGAATCTCAGCACCCATAGTTCCCAGTTTCTCTAGTTTCCAGCACCCTAGTTCCCTGTTTCCCTCGTTTTCAGCACCCCTAGTTCCCAGTTTCCCTAGTTCCTACTGTCCCTAGTTCCAAGCACCCCTAGTTCTTGACATCCCTAGTTTTAAGCACCCCTAGTTCTTGACATCCCTACTTCCCAGTTTCCCTAGATCCAATCACCCCAAGTTCTTTGTGCCCTTAGTTCCAAGTAGCCCCGGATCTCAGCACCCTAGTTCCCAGTTTCTCTAGTTTCCAGCACCCCAGTTTCCCTAGTTTCCAGCACCCCTAGTTCCCAGTTTCCACCAACACTAGTTCCAAGCACCCCTAGTTTTTGACATCCCTAGTTTTAAGCACCCCTAGTTCTTGACATCCCTACTTCCCAGTTTCCCTAGATCCCAGCACCCCAAGTTCTTTGTACCCCTAGTTCCAGTTTCCCTGAATCTCAGCACCCCTAGTTGCCAGTTTCCCTATTTTCCAACACCCCAGTTCCCAGTTTCCCTAGTTTCCAGCACCCCTAGTTCCCAGTACCCTTAGTTCCTACTATCCCTGGTTCCAAGCACCCCTAGTTCCTGACACCCTAGTTTCAAGCACCCCTAGTTCTTGACATCCCTAGGTCTCAGTTTTCCCAAATCCCAGCACCCCAAGTTCTTTGTACCCCTAGTTACAAGTAGACCCTGTTTGCAGAGGTGTGGGGGTGTCACTAACAATGAATGGCACCCCCAGGCGTCTTCTAAGGGCAGCGCATTTCTCTGCATGTCGGGAAAGCGCAATATTTTGCACACATTTTGTAAGGTCTGAGCCTCGCCATACAAAGGTGTCACCAGCAGCGGCTAACACGTGCCGCAGATCTCCAGGTGCCGTCTGCTTTCAGTGCTGTGAATTGCAGGCGAGCCTTCAGACTTCAATTACAAGGTGAGTGGAAATTGCAAGATTCTGAGCCGCCATCATCACCGGCGTCTTCTGAAGGCAACGCAGCGACACAAATAGGCTCTAGTAGCGCTACATTACCATAATGAAGTCACCTCTGCCAGGCAGGACCGCGCCAGGAGAGGGAGAGCCATTACCTTCAGACAAATGACGCCTAATATCCGCCACTATCTGAGATTTACTAATAGCGTCCTGAAAGGTCACTTATTTCCTTTATGAAGCCTGAAAACAATAATGAGTCAACGCCGAGCGTGAAAGCGTGAAAAAAATCCAGAAAACCGGAGCAGCACACGTTGCACGGATACAGAACCCACAGGGGATGATGGAGGATTGGAAACAATGGCGTCAGACCCTATTATCCCACCCTTCAGGACAAGATTAGGTGCAGTGCGTTGTGTTAATGTTCACTTTGAGATTCATGTGCATTATGGGGTCTGTTTATAGAAAACTTGCTGCTTGGATGTCACCAACATTCACACAACCCCTTATAAATAACTGCCATAGTGTGTCCAATATTTTCATTTCCTATGAGCATCGGCTCCATCTAGTGGCCGCAATGCGGCATTTTCTTAATTGCGGCTTTTCAGGAAAACAATGCATTATGGTCACTAGGTGGCGCTGACTACTGTAGACAATACACATATTGGACACATTACAGTGATTATTGGTGAGGGCTGTGCAAATGTCTCACCAAGCATCAATGTAATGAAATGAAGCTGCTTATCCTATCACTGTCCAATCAGAGGCTGGGGGCGCATCCACTACAGTCTGGGCTCAGAGGACGCGGGTTGAAGGATGCTGTCCGTAATTCAACCTGAAAGACCAAGGGCATCTATTGGTGGAAAAAAAAATACTGCATGGGACAGCTCTACAGTTTTATTTTTATAGCTTAACTCCGGGCGCAAAAATGTAAATCTATTCCTTCATAGCCGCAAAGAATGTAAAAGTAGCAGTGACATCATCACTGTACATAGCCTTTGCAGAGAGTAGACCAGTGGGAGGGGAGAAGCAGGCTCCACTCACTACGTAAAACTACAGGAGGGGCGGAGACAAGACCAGGCACCCTGCAGGAGAGAGAGAGCAGAGCTGTGGGAGGGGTCCGACAGGCTCCACCCAGTACGTAAAACTACAGGAGGGGGTGGAGACAAGACCTATCACCCTGTACAAGGAGAGGGAGAAGAGCTGTGGGAGGGGCTCAACAAACTCCACCCTCCAAAAAAAAACCACAGGAGGGGGCGGTGACAAAACCAGTCTGCCTGCACAAGGAGAGAGAGCAGAGCTGTGGGAGGGGCCTACTAAGAAACTACAGGAGGGGGCGGAGACAAGACCTGTCACCCTGCACAAGAAGAGAGAGCAGAGTTGTAGGAGGGGACTAGCAGGCTCCACCCACTACAGAAAACTACATTAGGGGGCGGAGACAAAACCTGTCACCCTGCACAAGGAGAGAGAGCAAATATGTGGGAGGGGCCCAGCAGGCTCCACCCACTACAGAAACCTACAGGAGGGGGCGGAGACAAGACCAGTCCCCCTGCACAAGAAGAAAGAGCAGAGTTGTAGGAGGGGACTAGCAGGCTCCACCCACTACAGAAAACTACATTAGGGGGCGGAGACAAAACCTGTCACCCTGCACAAGGAGAGAGAGAGCAAATATTTGGGAGGGGCACAGCAGGCTCCACCCACTACAGAAAACTACAGGAGTGGGCGGGGACAAGACCAGTCACCCTGCACAGAGAGAGAGAGCAGAGCTGTGGGAGGGGCCCCCAAAGAAACCACAGGAGGGGGTGGAGACAATACCAGTCCCCCTGCACAAGGAGAGAGAACAAAGATGTGGGAGGGGCCCAGCAGGCTCCACCCCACTTTAGAAAACTACAGGAGGGGCGGAGAAAAGACCAGTCACCCTGCAGGAGAGGGGGCAGCAGAGAGCGGTCTTTATCACAGGAAGATTACTGCACAGATCTGGAAGAAATCCACAAAGATCACCGAAATTCAAGGAGAAGAAAACATGACCGATGAAATTAGAAGATATTTGCGTTTTCCGGCGTTCGGCTTTAATTTTATCCTTTAATGGCTTCCTATTATTATGATTATTATTTTTTTTTTTGTATTTTTTTTTTCCCCTCTTAGAATTCTGCTTTTAAAAAATAATGACTAAATACAAAAATAAAATGCATTAAACTTCAGAATACTTCTAATCCTGAGCAATTACGGGGCCGGAAGCCGGCGATGTAAGAGAATGGTCATTACTTATTGTCATGAAAGGAGCGCGGCCCGCGCTGCTCTGTGTACCGGGAAGGCGGACGGCCGAGTTAATTTGTCCTTTTTGAAGAAGCGATTGATTTCTGCGGCTCGGATCGGATTGCACATTGCTCAGCTAAACGCTTCTTTTCTTTTTTGCCAATACGAGTCTGAATGGCGGACTGGCCTTGCCGGGGACCGCCGGTGAAGGCTTTGGTGACATGACATGGTCTCCCCCCTCCCCCCGGTAAGGACGGTCGGATGAGTCTGCTGCTTCTTAGCCGGATGTTTAGCAGAAATCATTTATTTTATGACCTGCGATAAAAATTCACATCTACATTGGATACATTGTAAAAAAAAAAAAGATACAGTGCGTCAACTCACAAACACAGCGGACCAATGAGAGGGCTGGGTTAATATTTATTCATCTGCTTGTTTGTTTTTAACCCTTTTGCTGCCAGAACACCTTTTCCATTTTTCACACACATTGCTAAAGAGGCCTGAAAATTACCATCAGCATTTCTTAATGAAGGGTAAAACCAATGTTAAAATGTAACTAAACCCACACCAGTAAAATCAGTCTGTATATGCAGCATAGCATGCTTGTTATACTCACTGTGGAACCTAAGGGGTTAATCCTCTGCATTGTGTAAAAAGGCTGTTTGATCCTGTCTCCTCTGATCCTCCCCTTCTTGCATTGTCCCAAAACATCTCTGGATAAGACAGAGTTAGTGGAGTCAGGCTGCACATGCTCAGTCTGGTGGGTATCGCTAGAGAGTTTTTGTTTTTCTTGGGAGAGTGATCAGCACAGGGCCAATCAGCACTGTCCAGACAGAGGGTCAGGGGCCCTGCATCCTGATAGGACGGTCAGTACAGCGTGAAAACTCCTCCTAAAAGCTTTAAGCAGACACTGAACAAAGGCACAAGACTGCTATATACTGCTAATGAGAAAAGGTATTTAGCAGTTTTTATTTACTAAAATTATTGCATCTCCATGTTCTGTGTACTGTGGGAGAGCAGATATAGTGACTGCAGACTCCTGGGGAGAGCAGATATAGTGACTGCAGACTCCTGGGGAGAGCAGATATAGTGACTGCAGATTCCTGGGGAGAGCAGATATAGTGACTGCAGGCACCTGGGGAGAGCAGATATAGCGACTGCAGGCTCCTGGGGAGAGCAGATATAGTGACTGCAGACTCCTGGGGAGAGCAGATATAGGGACTGCAGGCTCCTGGGGAGAGCAGATATAGTGACTGCAGACTCCTGGGGAGAGCAGATATAGGGACTGCAGGCTCCTGGGGAGAGCAGATATAGTGACTGCAGGCTCCTGGGGAGAGCAGATATAGCGACTGCAGGCTCCTGGGGAGAGCAGATATAGCGAGCCTGACCTTTGACCCTTAAAATGTGTGAGAGAGAGAGAGAGAGAAACACATGGAAGGGCTTCACAGTGACTGCTCATTATGATAGCCAATCAGAGGCCATCACAGCAATCAAGTGACCTGGAATCAGGAGTTCTGGGTCCGGATCATTAGTACCGGACCCGGAGCTCCCGGTGAGACCCCGGTCTCTGTGCTGGCAGCATAGGTATGTGCAGCCTATTGGATTAGGGTGTGCGCCCCAAATCTCCCTGCCGGCACAGTGAAAGAAAAGTGCGTAAGACCCGGTAAGAGGGAGATCTTTGCCATCTCCATGCTGCTACACGGAGCGATAATGCTAATGTGCACTAGGTGATTAGGGTGTGCCCAGGCACACCCAGCACACCCTGCGTGCACCCCTATGTCTGGGAGCATGCTGTGTGCCATTTTCCCAGCACAAAGAGAGATACACGGATATGCGGCCCCCACAGAAAAAATCCCAGTTCAGTGATGCCGCATCCATGCGTATTGTCAGTGCAAAGGGGTTAAATTGAACCCATTGAACACGCTAAATCGAAATACTTGCCCAGTAAACAAATTCTTAGCATTGTTGCCCTAGAACCTGCAGTTTACAGGTTCACTGCTCTCTCAGTGCTGCTTCCCCGAACTTCCACTCTTTACAGGAAAGACTTAAAGTATTGGTAAACATTTGTTTTTTATTTTTATTTTTAAATCAGACACATCTCACACTTGCCTGCTGTGTGAAATCATTTTGGGGTCCCTCAGTGTGCCCCCATAGCAAGCTGCTTGCTAGGGGGACACTTGTGTGTGCCCGCTTCCAAGCCAGCTCCATAAGCCCCTTCCCCCGCCCCCTTCTCACTACCTGTGATTGACAGCAGCTGCTGTGTCTGAGCCAAGAGAGCCGTTGCTCTTGTGCATATCACTGGATCGAGGTCAGGCTCAGGTAAGTATTAAGCGGGGCTGGGGGAGGGGGGGGGGGGGTCAGGGAGCTGCACTCAGAATTTTGTTTTTACCTTACAGTGGTTGTAAACCCCAGTGAAGAGACTGGCCTCAGGCATGGGCATCCGCATCATTTTAAGGTCACCCATGCTCTGCCCCTTTTCAGCATTGTCATTATCACAGCCAGAGACTGCAGGCATAGTACAGGAGATGGTCAGAGACTGCAGACATGGTACAGGAGATGGTCAGAGACTGCAGACATGGTACAGGAGACAGTCAGAGACTGCAGACATGGTACAGGAGACGGTCGGAGACTGCAGACATGGTACAGGAGATGGTCAGAGACTGCAGACATGGTACAGGAGATGGTCAGAGACTACAGACATAGTACAGGAGAGGGTCAGAGATTGCAGGCATAGTACAGGAGACGGTCAGAGATTGCAGACATGGTACAGGAGACGGTCAGAGATTGCAGACATGGTACAGGAGACAGTCAGAGACTGCAGACATGGTACAGGAGATGGTCAGAGATTGCAGACATGGTACAGGAGACGGTCGGAGACTGCAGACATGGTACAGGAGAGGGTCAGAGATTGCAGACATAGTACAGGAGACGGTCAGAGATTGCAGACAGGGTACAGAAGACAGTCAGAGATTGCAGACATGGTACAGGAGACAGTCAGGGACTGCAGACATGGTACAGGAGATGGTCAGAGATTGCAGACATGGTACAGGAGACGATCAGAGACTGCAGACATGGTACAGGAGACGGTCAGAGACTGCAGACGTGGTGCAGGAGATGGTCAGAGACTGCAGACATGGTACAGGAGACGGTCAGAGACTGCAGACATGGTACAGGAGACGGTCAGAGACTGCAGACATGGTACAGGAGACAGTCAGAGACTGCAGACATGGTACAGGAGATGGTCAGAGACTGCAGACATGGTACAGGAGATGGTCAGAGACTGCAGATATGGTACAGGAGACGGTCAGAGACTGCAGACATGGTACAGGAGATGGCCAGAGACTGCAGACATGGTACAGGAGATGGTCAGAGACTGCGGACATGATACAGGCGACAGTCAGAGACTGTGGACATGGTACAGGAGATGGTCAGAGACTGCGGACAGGGTACAGGAGATGGTAAGAGACTGCGGACATGATACAGGAGATGGTCAGAGACTGCAGACATGGTACAGGAGACGGTCAGAGACTGCAGACATGGTGCAGGAGATGGTCAGAGACTGCAGACATGGTACAGGAGATGGTCAGAGACTGCGGACATGGTACAGGAGATGGTCAGAGACTGCAGACATGGTACAGGAGATGGTCAGAGACTGCAGACATGATACAGGCGACAGTCAGAGACTGTGGACATGGTACAGGAGATGGTCAGAGACTGCGGACATGATACAGGCGATAGTCAGAGACTGCAGACAGGGTACAGGAGACAGTCAGAGACTGTGTACAGAGTACAGGAGATGTTCAGGGACTGCATACATGGCTCAAGAGTGAAGAGAATAAGGACCTAGGGCGGAACCCCTGATCCGATCTCTGATTCCGGGGGTGGGCACTTCCCCCCCCTTGCCCCCACCTGCGGACGCCCATGGCCTCAGGTGATAAACCTGTAAAGGCTTTTAAGGCGTCGCTTATGGAAATTTTTACGTACTTTCGTTTGGCACCATTCCACAGGCGTGGGCAATTTTAAAGCGTGAAATGTTTGGTATCTGTTTACTCAGCGTAACATCATCTTTTATATTTTACCAGACAGCAGGGTATTATAGTTTTTTTTTGTGCATTAAAATTAATTTAGCCGCTTGCCTACCGGGCACTTTCACCCCCTCCCTGCCCAGGTCAATTTTCTGCTTTCAGCGCTGTCACACTTTGAATGGCAATTGCGCGGTCATGCAACACTGTACCCATGTGACATTTTTATCTTTTTTTTCACACAAATAGAGCTTTCTTTTGGTGGTGTTTAATCACCGCCGGGTTTCTTGTTTTGTTTTTCATTTTTTGCAAAAAAAAAAAAAGAAGAAAAAAGTTTGAAAATTTTGAAAAAAAAAAAGTTTTTTAGTTTGTCAGTAAATTTTCTAAATGCAGTAAATCATTTTTCTCCTTCACTGATGTGCGCTGATGAGGCGGCACTGATTAGGTGGCACTGATGAGGAGGCACTAATATTCTGCACTGATGGGCACTGATAGGTGGCACTGATATGTAGCACTGATCGGTGGCTCTGTTGGGCACTGAGAGGTGGTAGTGGTGGGCACGTATACGTGGCAGTGATGGGCACTGATTAGGTGGCACTGATGAGGAGGCACTAATATGCCGCACTGATGGGCACTGATAGCTGGCACTGATAGGTGGCACTGATGGGCACTGAGAGGTGGCACTGGTGGGCACGGATAGGTGGCAGTGATGGGCACTGATTAGGTGGCACTAATGAGGAGGCACTAATATGCCTCACTGATGGGCACTGATATGCGGCACTGATAGGTGGCTGTGATGGGTACTGAGAGGTGGCACTGATTGTCATGAATAGGTGGCAGTGTTGGGCACTGATCAGGTGGCACTGATAAGGAGGCACTAATATGCCACACTGATGGGCACTGATAGCTGGCACTGATATGCGGCACTGAGAGGTGGCACTGGTGGGCACGGATAGATGACAGTGATGGGCACTGATGGGCAGCACTGATGGGCATTGATGAACAGCACCGATGAGCAGACACTGATGGTCACTGAAAGAGCAGCCGTTCTGGGGCGCACCGTCATATGACGTCGTCCCAGAATGAGAGCCGCACGGGAAGTGGTTAAGTTATATTTTCTCTAAAAATATTGCGTTTGCAAAACCGCTGCGCAAATATTGCGTGATAAAAATATGCAACACCCACCATTTTATTCTCTAGGGCCTCTGCTGAAGAAAATATATCATGTTTGGGGGTTATAAGCCATTTTCTAGCAAAAATGCTGCTTTTCACATGTATGTGGGAAGTGTCAGAATAGGCCCGGTCTTAAAGTGGTTAATAAATGACAAAGGATTCCCAGAGCACGATGGGTTATTAGGAGCGGCAGGCCGCCTTGTGGCTTCATTTGATTGGCTGGAATTGGAGAGCGCAGGTTATTAGTCTTGTAGCTTGTTCCCACTTCTAGATTCCAGCGAGCGACACGTGGCGGCGGTTTCGGCGCGTTATAATCATAAACCGGCGTGTATTCTACAGATCCGCCGATCAGATTTCGGAGTCGGCGCGCTGCGTCCTGTTGCTCGTGTTTACAGACGTTTCATTTTTCTTTTCCTTCTTCTCGGCGGACGTCTTTGCGCCCCCCGCCGTGCGGAGCTCAGTGCGTTCACGCCGCTCTGGAAGGGACGTTTGCATGCTCGCAGCCAGGATCGCTTGTAACACGCAGGAAGATATCGCCGGCCAATGGAAAAAAATAAACGACCCGAGGGCCGAGAGAGACCTCTAGGGAGGACGCTGCAGAATCATTCTGTATTCTCAGAGGCCGCACTCCGTATTAAAGGGAATCTGCCACATCTGGGGTAGGACCAGGGGGTGGGGGGGCAGGCAGGGCCAAATTCATATAGACTGAAGGCAGAAGTGTAATCAACGGGAGAATGACATTTTTTATATAAAGTTTTTCCATTTTCATGCTGTACCTTGTTTCAGGCACAGTGATGTCATCACTGGGTCTCTGTGCTTCTCTATGCAATGCAGGCAGATCATGGCTGGTGGGAGGGGCCTGTACATAGCTTCCTGAAAAAAATCACCACCCCCGGCACTTTTAACCCCGTTTTAACCCCTTGTGGGGGGGGGTTAAAAGCGCCCCGCTCCCGCAGCCGTAGCGCCGCTCTAACAGCAGTAAATCCCTGCTGTGACTAGCGGGGATTTACTGCTAACACTCCACCGCCCCCCAGTGTGAAAGTAGCCTAAGTGCAGAGGTGCGCAGTGATGTTGGAACAGGAAGGGGCCATCCCCAAACTCTTCCCACAAAGCTGGGAGCATGAAATTGTCCAAAATGTCTTGGCATTCTGACGCCTTAAGAGTTCCCTTCACTGGAACTAAGGGGCCAAGCCCAACCCCTGAAAAACCCCACACCATAATTCCCCCTCCACCAAATGATTTGGACCACTGCACAAAGCAAGGTCCATAAAGACGTGGATGAGCGAGTTTAGGGTGGAGGAACGTGACTGGCCTGCACAGAGTCCTGACCTCAACCCAATAGAACACCTATGGGATGAATTAGAGTGGAGACTGTGAGCCAGGCCTTCTCATCCAACATCAGTGCCTGACCTCAGAAATGCTCTTCTGGAAGAATGGTCAAACATTCCCATAGACACTCCTAAACCTTGTGGACGGCCTTCCCAGAAGATGTGAAGCTGTTATAGCTGCAAAGGGTGGGCCAACTCACTAACTAACAGGGGAGATCCCCTCTTATGCAGTCAATGACATAATTGTAGAAGACCGCCTCTTCCACCACAGATACCACCACAGAAGACCCCTCTCCTCCATGAAACAACAGACCCCACTACCAGTTACCCCCTCTTATATAGCCACTGACCCCCATTACAGGATGCCCCCCTATTACACAGCCACTTACCACATTACTGGAGACCCCCATCCTTTGCAGCCGCTGACCTCATAACAGGAGACCTCTTTTATCGCAGCTGATGACCCCATTACAGGAGACCCCTTATGCAACCACTGACGGTACTACAAGAGACTCCCCCTCCCATATTCTGCCACAGATACCACCCCAGAAGACCCCTCTCCTCCATGAAGCCAGGTCCATTACAAGAGATCCCTCTTCCCTTGCTCAGACACAGACCCCATTACAAGAGATCGTCCTTCCCTTGCTCAGACACAGACCCCATTACAAGAGACCCACCTTCCCTTGCTCAGACACAGACCCCATTACAAGAGACCCACCTTCCCTTGCTCAGACACAGACCCCATTACAAGAGACCCACCTTCCCTTGCTCAGACACAGACCCCATTACAAGAGATCCCCCTTCCCTTGCTCAGACACAGACCCCATTACAAGAGACCCACCTTCCCTTGCTCAGACACAGACCCCATTACAGGAGATCCCCCTTCCCTTGCTCAGACACAGACCCCATTACAAGAGATCCTCCTTCCCTTGCTCAGACACAGACCCCATTACAAGAGATCCTCCTTCCCTTGCTCAGACACAGACCCCATTACAAGAGATCCTCCTTGCCTTGCTCAGACACAGACCCTTTTACAAGAGATCCTCCTTCCCTTGCTCAGACACAGACCCCATTACAAGAGATCCTCCTTCCCTTGCTCAGACACAGACCCCATTACAGGAGACCCCTTTTTCGGCAGCCACTGGCCAAACAACAACACGCTTCCCAGTCCCAGACCCCATTACTGTAGACCCCTCCCTTGGATAACCAAAGACCCCTCCATTATGCAGCCACAGTTCCCATTGCAGGTTCTGTAAAGCTGAAGATCGGCATTAATTCCCTTTCACTCCAATTTATAGTTCCTGTCGGTGTGGCGGTTGGTTATTCAGAGCCCGGGCCTCATATATTCGCTGCCTGTCTCTTCAGGTTTGTAGAGGAAAGTCGTCCAGGAATAAAGCTCACGCCGGGAGACGGAGAATCAATAACTTGTTATCAGAGCAACATAAACATAAACTGCTCTTATGTACTAAACGCATCACTTCTACGGATCGGGAGAGTTATGCCGACCACACACGTCCCTATCAGTCCTCAGTCATCAATTGTACAAATAAAATATTTGTATCATTATTATCATACAGTTTATTTTTATCATTATCATCTTTATTATTATACAGTTTACTATTAGTAATAATGATAATAATACTACTAATAATAACGTATTACTTCACACGCTCCGGGCACATACAGTGAGGAAAATAACGATTGTTTCCCCTGCAGATTGGGTAAGGTTGCCCACTTACATAGAAATGAAGGGTCCATAATTTTTATCATCGGTGTATTTTATATGATAGAGACAGAATATCAACCAAAAATCCAGAAAAAAAACACAATACAAATGTTATAAATGGAGTTGCAGTTCAGGGAGTAAAATAAGTATTTGATCCCCTTAGTAGTTGGTGGAGAAACCCTTGTTGGCAGCACAGAGGTCAGACGTTTCTTGTAGTTGGTGACCGGGTTTGCAGACATCTCAGGAGGGATTTTGGTCCACTCTTCTTTATAGATCTTCTTTAGGTCCTTAAGGTTTCTTGGCTGTCGCTTGGCAACTCGAAGTTTCGGCTCCCTCCATACATTTCCTATAGGATTAAGGTCTGGAGACTGACTAGGCCTTAATGTGCTTCTTCTTGAGCCACTCCTTTGTCACCTTGGCCGTGTGTTTTGGGTCATTGTCACGCTGGGAGACCCATCCACGACCCATCTTCAGTGTTCTGGCTGGGGGAAGAAGGTTCTCATCCAAGATTTTACAATACATGTGTAGCGCCCTCTACGCTAGGTAGATGTTAGAGTGAGATTTTAGCTAGGTGAGGCAAATTTAGTCAGGCCTGATTGTTTTAAATCTGGGCTGGGAGTGACTCAGGGAGGACTGGGTGATTCACAGGCGGTGTCATCAGGACCTCCCACTTCTTTCCAGAAGCTTCTGCTGTTTTCTGGAAGGAGAGGTGAGAGGGGAGGTGTAGCCATCTGGGGTGTTCTGAGGAACCCTGACCAATCCCCAATCTGGATTGGCAGGGGGCAGGCCTCCTTAAATACCCAGGGTCAGCCCAGTCTGGGAGGAGAGAGTTCGGGTGGAAGTCTGAAAATGTTATAGTGTGGAGGCTGTCGTGGCCTAGGGGGAGCTCCCAGTCTAGGGGGTGACCCTGGTCCTGGAGTGCTCGGGTGCAGCCAGGAGGAGTGAGATCTTGGTGGCAGGCACAAGGCAGTGCGGAAAGAACAGCGGGAGAGATCTTCAGGGAGGAACTACAGGTGTCAGGAGTCGGTGAGCAACACACCCTGGGATACTGGAGGAGGCATGCCAGGGCAGATTGGGGTGAGAGACAGTCTGGGAAGGATGCCAAAGCCAGTGTGGGACTTTGGAGGAGCTGGCAGGATCTGGAAGAAGATGGGCTGGGAGTAGTAGTCCATCACACGAGCTAGCACATTGTACTTTGCTACACTTTGGGGGACTATTAGTCTCTGCCTGTAATGGGCGGTCCGGAGGCCCTACTTCAACTAGAGCAGGCCTCAACATGTGCTAGCCAGGCCTAACAAGATGATATGGAGGTCTGGTAAATATCCTTCCAGGTCTCGCCTGTGTTGAGCAAGTGTTGTGCAGAAGTGAAGAAGGAGAAGTGTATATACGGAGTTGTATATAGAGGTCCTGTGTAAAGAACTGTTTGATTTTCGGGCGTCCCATAATCATCCCTACCCTATCCAAGTTCAAATCCCCTAATAAAAAAACAAAAACAAAGTATCAGCCCGTTTTGTGTCTCCGGATGTGAAGAAAAAGCGTGATTAAGGGCAGTGTGATCAGGTGAACCACAACAACCAGCCACCCCTAAGAGGGCCATTGGCTACACATGGCGCCGCCCATTGGCCCCTCAATGCGGCAAAGTCGGCCTGCACCTTTAGCAGAGAAGCAGCCCCAAAGCATTATGTTTCCACCTCCGTGTGTGACTGTAGGGATTACCACCTCCATGCCTGACTGTAGGGATGGAGTTCTTAGGGTCATAGTCAGCATTTTTCTTCCTCCAAACATGACAAATCGAGTTGATGCCAAAGAGCTCAATTTTGGTCTCATCTGACCACAGCACTTTCTCCCAATCCTTCTCTGAATCATTTAGACGTTCATTGGCATGACTGTACATGGTGCCATCTTGAGGAGGGGTACTTTTGGGGCGGCTGTATTGCTGCAGAATACATTTGAGGCCAATCACGCACCTCCTTGATGGTATGGCATGATGGAGAAGTACCTGCCTGGATTTCTCAACATTGAGGACACCATTGATCCTGACCAAATCTCTAACTCCATTTGCAGAAATGCAGCCCCAAACATGCAAGGAACCTCCACCATGCTTCACAGTTGGCTACAAACACTCATTATTGTACCGCTCTCTAGCCCTTCACCAACCAACTGCCTCCTGCCACAGCCAAATATTTCACATTTTGACTCATCAGTCCAGAGCACCTGCTGTCATTTTTCTGCCCCCCAATTGTTTTCCTGCATAGTTGAGCCCCTTGGTATTGTTTCCACATCCTATCCAGGAAAACATAGGAGCTGGGGTGCCAAAAAATGGCAGTGGGTGTTCTGGACTGATGAGTGCACAAGACTCAGAGTATTAATTGGGTTTGGATTTCTCTTCTGTCCATTTACTTTCCATTGCCAGTTCTTTTTAACAGTTGTTTGTGTAGTCAGCACCTTATAAGTCACGTTGTTTATATTGTAGCACCCTCTAGTGTAGAGTGCTAGACAGTGCACATAGGTTTTTTTTTTGTAGCGTAGATAAGTTGTAGTTGTCTGCCAACCAAGCCTGTGTTGAATCTGCGTCAGGGAGAATTACTCAGGGAGGCTGGATGACTCATCAGGCCGCATCTCTGGTACCTCACCCTACTTGCTGGAACCTTGGAGAAGATTCTAGAAGAATGGGAGGGTGGTTAGGAGGAGCTACCTGGAGTATCGAGTGGGGGTCCCAGCCGATTCCCAGCAAATGGGCTGGCAGGGGGTAAGTCCCTTTTAAATGCTCACAATCAGGCCAGCAGGGGCAGTGTGGAGTTCGGGTGGAAGCTGTAGTAGATGGAGTGCTGAGGAGGCTGTCGGAGGCCCCTGAGGGTAGCCCCCTAGTCTGGGGGGGGGTGTGACCTCGGTCCTGGGGCTCGGGTGCTGGAGGGGGATCCTCTCAAGACACACAAAGGAGTCCTGTCCAGAGGAACAGGAGCAAGAGTGAGGACAGAAAAAGCCAGCCAGCACTTCCGGGAGATCTCCAGGGAGAAGACAGCCAGGTGGCTGGTGAGTGTGGCAGTCTGGGCGGACTGTGGGAAGCAGGGGTGGTCTGTGCACTGTGGGCGCATATCACCGCCACCTTCCCTATCCACGTGCCCTGCCCCTTTCAGGAGGCCGTGCGCATGAATTACTATTTCGGGGAAAGGCGGGGGGAGGGGGGTGTATTTTGAAGAACCTGATTAGAGCCAGAGGCTCTAGTAGGCTACAAAATAGGGTGGGTTGGGGGTGCAGATCATTGTGTTCCGATCCCACCCAGGTTCATTTAGCAACAGCGAATGAATATTTGCTGTTGCAACACTGATCCTCCTCCTGACCAATTGGGAAGCGGGTCTGATTCCCGTCACCCGATTGGCTGACAGAACAGGCGATCCTATTGGACACCTTGCAAGGAGGAGAGAAGAGACGCACAGGGGTTGATTTACTAAAACGGGAGAGCGCAAAATGTGGTGCCGCTGTGAATAGAAACCAATCAGCTTCCAGGATTTTTTGTCAATGCTTAATTGAACAAGCTGAAGTTAGAAGCTGATTGGTTACTGTGCACAGCTGCACCAGATTTTGCACTCTCCTGTCTTAGTAAATCAACCCCACGGTGTCTCTATGAGAGGAACCAGAGCCGCTCCCGGGACACTTCTTGCGGTCCTTTACCGCTGCCAGACCTGCCACTAAGATGGGGTAAGTGCTGGGCAGACAGCGGGCGGGGGCTGGATGAGCGATAGCCACGGGTGGGACAGTTTGGGGGCCGCTGGCTGTGCTGGGGGGGGGTTGATTGCCGCTCCCCCCCTCCCAAAAAAAACCATGAGCCGCCACTGGTGTGAAGCAAGCCAGGAGGGCTAGTGAAAGGGGCAGCTGGGCTGGCACTGCCCGAAGAGGTGGTGCTGGGAAAAGTAGCCATGGGAATGTAGCTGGACACTGGGACTTTTACTCTACACACCAAAGGAGCCCGCGGTCCCTGCCTGTAAAGGGCTGTTGCTTGATCTGTTGCCAGATTCCAGTTCCAGGCAAGTGGGCATCCAATAATCATCACATCCCCATCCAAGTTTATTAACTCCTAATAAAATACAAGAAAACCATACTGTTTCCTATCTCAAGCAAGCCTGTGGAAATTCGGTGTGCCCAGCTCTGCAGGGTGGAGGATCCCTTTACACCAGCGGCTCCTACGGGGAATGCTCTATAATATACTTTGACTTTAACTGAGAGGTCCAAATGTAAATATCAGTCACAAATTGATATAAAGGGAATGAATTATCCCCAGCGCCGCCATTTTAGGGAAGGCACCGGCGGTGTCTCTCTCCGGCTTCCAATGACCGGCACACCGGGCGGCTCACACGTCTGTCTCAGAGTTTCTATCAGAATGGGGAGATGAATCCGGCGCGGTGTTAAACACGCAGAGATATTCTGCATTCCCCCGCTGATGTCTTTTTCAGTCGGTTTATATTGTGAATGGCGGAGCAGATTTGCCTGCGTTGTGTACCGGTCCCGTCGCCCTATTATAGCATTGTATGGCGGATATCAGCCCATGAATGGCGGCAATAATGAGTCGGCGGAGTCTTTTCTTCTCTTTGGTTTCCTCCGCCGCCTCAGTATTGGGGAAAAGACGTTCTTTAGAATGAAATTTCTATCACTTTTCATCCTCTGACTTGTTCATGTAAATGTGAAACCCAAACTTTGTTCTCTTATCTCTGCGGACAGGAGGGGAGGAAGAAGTGAAGCGGAATGACTCTCACCCCCCCCCCCCACCTCCAACTTGTTTCCAGTCGTAGTCATAGTCTAGGGAGAGGCACGAGAACAGGTTTAGTATCCTTAGCCCTCTGGCTTCCTCTGATTTCCCTGCACACTAAGAGCTTCTCGCAATGTGCAATAGAAGCTGCAGAAAGTCACAGAACTGTAAGGAGAGGAGGACAGAACTATTCCTACAGATCCTGCGCCTCTCTGTGCAGCCGCATCAAGGCTTGTCGCCGCGGGGGGGGGGGGGGGGGGGGG
>BLSH010345197.1:430066-441212 GCA_018402905.1 Glandirana rugosa | reverse complement strand
AATAATAGCATTTCTGGTGTCGTCAGACAGCTCCTTTGTCTTTACCATTGTCACACATGAAGAGGGAATAACAGGTGGCTTTTTATAAAAGCAAAATGTTCATTTATTGGCTAATTTGGGTCACATGGGTGGAGGCAATTCATCACAGGTGATCCTCATTTGAGATCTGCAACAGGTGAGCCAAATTGGGTTTCCATACTGATTTGCAGCAAAGGGTGCCAATACCACTGACAAGGCAAGCATTATGGTTTTCTCTGTTTTCCTCATAATGTTTATCTTTTTAAATGTTATTTATCATTTACAGTTTTTTGTCAAACACAAGCTATCTGTAGTAATATGTTGGTTAATTTGATACATTTCCTTCAGTAGATATTCCACAATATGTACATAAACTTCATGGGTGCCAATAATGGTGAGCAGGACTGTATTATGCATCAAGTCGCACAATGTTGACCATGGTATTTATGTATTCTTTTCTAAATTGGCGATTTTAATATGTTGTTTACTAATATTAAATTTTGTCAAAATATCATATATGTCAGTCTGATCATTCAGAGAGAGAAAACCAGTACCGTTAAAGTCCCATTATCCATCTCTGTGGGGACGGGTTCCTACCCCACACAAATATCATTTCCCATTATTATAAAATTAATTGATTAATCAAAATAATAATTGACCAACTAATCGATTATGAAAATAATCGTTAGTTGCAGCCCTACTCTTAAGGTTTGACCTCATATTATATGGTTTTGATAAATCTGAAGGAAAAACTCTACAGAAAATTGTATAGCGTGTATCCAGCTTTAGTTATCTAGATGGGGACCCTATATGGGAGGTTAGGCACCCTGTATGGGAAGGTAGCAGTTTATTATCTAGACTGGGACTTTCTATGGGACAGACCCTGTATGGGAGGTTAGGAGCTACTCTTCCAGTCTGGTACTCATTTTAAAGTATTTTATTTATTTCGCAGAAGAGGTTGCTGTTTTTCTGAAAGTGTACTTTTTTTTTGTATCTGGTTGGTTTAAAGGCAAACAGTATTTGGTGGAGTTCCTCATAAGAGAGGGTTTTATGCGGTTGAGGCTAAAGGTAAAGCATAATGATGGATGATGTGTCATAGAGGCAGAGCGAGGCAACGGTAATTGGCTTTGGACTGCCAGGCGAGGTACAGGAGGTTAATATGGCCAGGGAATCCGGGGGCTCCTGAAAATCAAAAGACATGGGGACTGCAAGAGGGTGCTAAGCTGCTTGACGTAACTCAAGCAATCATGGGTAACGCTTGTCATGGTATCTCCTGGTGACCTACAAGTCCTGACAAAAAGGCGATTTTATGGATGAGAATGGACTGCAGAAACATGAATGGATTTTTAAAGTGAAGTGTTATTAAATTGGATAAACAGGAAAATGATGGAAAAATACACTGAGATTTACCTTTAGTGAAAACTGCTTGTCTAAGCCATCCCAAGATCCAGCAGGACAGGCAGCTGAGGTTATATGAAAATCTCGACTTTTCTGGTAAAAGTCAAGCCTGGCTCTATTCCTCCAACACTCCACCCCCCTCAAAAACCTGCTATTGGTTTTTAAATGATAGGCAGTCTGGCTGACCAATAAGATGGTGGCAAGGGTGGTGCCAAGCCTGACTTTTACAGAAAAGGTCAAACTCTGCATTAAGCTTGGCTGCTTATAAAAAGTGATATAGTCATTATTTTGACATGCAGTTTTCGATAAAGGCAACCTACTTATCATCCTATGGTGAAATCAAATTGCTCAGGTGTCAGGACGGCATCAGAAGATGTGTGCGCATGCCAATGCATTAAACAGGGGTCATTGCCAGTTTGGTTGTGTATGCGCACGTTTGCGTGAGCACATTCATTTACACTGGCAGTCTGATTTATGAGGGCATGAATCTATGCACATATAGGCACAGGGGCATGCATGCTTAATTCCAACCTTGGTGCCGGGTGACCTATTTAACCACCTGTCAACCAGGACCACTTATAAACAGCAGTTGGTAGATCAGCATTTTAAACACTTTCCTGGCTGCCATGGTGATAGGCTTTCATATTAAAAGTTATTTGCGCTGTTGTAAATCCGCCTGATCACTTAGACAGCCTCTCAAAAGCTCCCTGATTTCCAGTTTGACTTTGGATAGCTCCTGACCACAGTTATCACTGTTGATTCCTGCTCTAACCTTGATTAGTTACTAACAATGGCTTGTTTCTGCTGATTCCTGGTTTGACCTTGGATAGTTCCTGACCATGGCTTGTCTCTGCTGATTCCTGGTTTGACCTTGGATAGTTCCTGACCATGGCTTGTCTCTGCTGATTCCTGGTTTGATCTCGGATAGTTCCTGACCATGGCTTGTCCCTGCTGATTACTGGTTTGACCTTGTATAGTTCCTTGCCATGGCTTGTCCCTGCTGATTCCTGGTTTGATCTCGGATAGTTCCTGACCATGGCTTGTCCCTGTTGATTCCTGGTTTGACCTCAGATAGTTCCTGGCCATGGCTTGTCCCTGCTGATTCCTGGTTTGGCCTCAGATAGTTCCTGACCATGGCTTGTCTCTGCTGATTCCTGATTTAACATCACAGCCTCTCAAAAGCTCCATGATTTCCAGTTTGACTTTGGATAGCTCCTGACCACAGTTATCACTGTTCTAACCTTGATTAGTTACTAACCATGGCTTGTTTCTGCTGATTCCTGGTTTGACCTTGGGTAGTTCCTGACAATGGCTTATTTCTGCTTTGATCTCAGATAGTTCCTGACCATGGCTTGTCTCTGCTGATTCCTGGATTGATCTCTGATATCTCCTCACCATGGCTTTTCTCTGCTGATTCTTTGGCTTGACCTCGGATAATTCCTGACCATGGCTTTTCTCTGCTGATTTCTGATTTGACCTCACATAGTTCCTGACCATGGCTTGTCTCTGCAGATTCCTGATTTGACATCACATAGTTCCTGACCATGGCTTGTCTCTGCTGATTCCTCGTTTGACCTCAGATAGTTCCTTACCAAGGCTTGTCTCTGCTGATTCCTGGATTGATCTCTGATAGCTCCTGACCATGGCTTGTCTCTGCTTACTCCTGGTTTGACCTCAGATAGTTCCTGACCATGGCTTGTCTCTGCAAATTCCTACTTTGATCTTGGCTTGTCTCTTCTCATTCCTGGCTTGACTTCAGCCAGAGCCTGACTATGGATTACCTATGATGACATTCTGATGTGACCTTAGCTTGTCTCCTAGTCCTGGCTCTGCCTGCTACCCTTTCTACTGTCTCATCCCAGCTACCAACCACCACCACCTGCCCATACCAGACTTCCAGCCTGATGTGCCTTGCAGTGTCCTGGCCAGCTATCTTCCTGTCAGTCTGTACAAGCACCTCACAGTCAAGTCCGCCTCTAGAAGGGAGCTTCCATGGACTGGACTCCTGGCACCCATACCACTTTGTACTCTCTCACTTTCTGTGCTACACTCCAGGGGTGTCTGGACAAAGATGTAAGGGAAGCCCTCTTGTCATCTCCACCTCCAGCCAGTTCAAAGACTGTTGATTGGTTGCTATGAGTGACTGCCCTTTGCACACATCATTGCACTTTGCACTCTCTTATCTAATAACCGAACTGAGCTCTTCGGCTTTTACACATTTTACTTTATTTTGGCATTTTTAGCTGTAAAATCAAAGTCAATGCAGCAGATACACATCTCCAAAAGTTGCTTATCTCCATATTTCTATTCTTGAAGGACTAAATGTAGAGAAATAAACCACTTCTGTGTAAGTACCGCCATCACCGCCTGACTCCCTCCCTATCAACAGCCAGCTAAGTATCCCTTCAGTCACTTCTTAAGCAGCCGCATCACGTGCCCAGTGATATATTAAACTCCTCCGGTGTCACGCGAAGTCCAATTGCCGAGAAAATGCATCGATATGACAACCTCAGCTACTTTTGGCGCTAAGAGGCGTACTTATGCCGCAAGGTAAAAGCATATGCATTTTTCAAATCTCAAATATGCATCATTTCCAGGAGTCAGTGTGCCGGAGAATTTCCCGTCCCGCAGATGAGACGGGCAGATTTATTGGACGGTATGTGCTGGCGGAGGAACGATTGCCACATTTAGACTTGAACTAGATGGCATTCAGTTCGCTAAAGAGCTGCGTTATCATGAACCACTGCCGTATTTTTCCTACTGTATCTCAGTGGTGCTGATCTCCTACATCCTCTTTCAGCCACATGCAATTGCAAGCTGGTGCGGCCTAATTCCTCCCCTTGCATGTGATGATATTTTGCAGTGGCACTGCGGCCTGAGAGGAATTTAATGGTTCCTTTATGGTTTCCTGGGTAACTGAGGAAGGGAACCAATTGGTTGCTGCCACCCCATGTGACTCGAGCAGCCATATTGGGTCAGACAGAGCATAGTTAAGGCCCCCGGCTCCCAGGTTTGGGGCGCATTTTGCAAGGGCAAGTGCAGGGCCGTCTGTTAGGAGAAGGACTTGTTTTGCCGTTTTTGGCACCTGTGCGCGTTCACGCGCGCCGGAAACGGCACCAAACGGCTCTATTTAGCCTCCCCACGCCCAGCAGTCAGTGCTGTCCGTTCTACAGCGTTACCAGTACTTTCTGCGACCCGATTGTGTTTCCTGTTTACCTTGTACCCGTAACTGCCTGAACTCCACCTGCACCAACCCCCGACTAGTCGACGACCACTCTCCTGTCTGAACCTTGTGTACCGCCACCTGCCTGCCTGTTAACGACCCTGCCTGCACCTGACCACCCGATTGCCTGCTCCTCCTGCACTGCTTTGCCCGCATGTTACCGACCTGGCCTGCACCACTACCCTTCAGTCTTGCACTGACTTTATGGAGGACGTCTCACCATCTCCTGTGTCCTATCCAGCCCTCGTGCCCCCCTCCGCTCCAGCGCTCCCTGTCTGCTCTAATCAGGGGTTCTGGAACTAGGGCCGTAAGAGAGGTTGCCTACTGCATAAGTCAGACTCTATCACCAGGTACGTGACACCGCCTTTAGTATGGTTTGGACCCTGGGCAAACATTTTCTTGGAGGCCCCCAGTGCAATTTTGCTCTTCACCCCAATTCAGAGACGATCGGTGCAGTGGTGGGGGCAGTTACAAGCAGCAGCTGACAGCCATGGGAGGGAGAATCTGCCCCCCACGCCGCACCAGTCATCCCTGACTGTAGAGGTATCAGATCATGTATTGGAACATTTGCACGAGCACAAGTACTCATGCAAATGCTGGGTATTGGCATACTAGTATTGGTATCGGTGCAGCCCTAATTATGACCCAATCCTGCAGTGTTTTTATTTGTAAATACCGCTTTAAGCCTGGTTCACATGTATGTGGGTTGGAGGCCCACATTTGCACAGGCACAGCAGCCCATTTATTTGAATAGGCCCCCATGCCTGTGCTTCCTGCAGAAAAAAGGTGCATGCGGCAGTGGCCTTGAAATCCATGGCTAGGGTACCCCAGATATGTAACTCTACCCCTATACCCTTAAAGCTCTTAACCATCTTATAACAAACGACACGTGACACCGTTCTGGAGAAAATTGGCCGTTAATAAATAACAATAACCATGAACTTTAACACAAAACCCAAATTCCAGCTTGCACACTAGGTTGCATGTCTTAGGAGGCATCCCGTCACCCAATCCAGAATGAGTATTACTTTAATACTTTCTTCCTGTTATTGTTATCCCCAGCCGCGCAACACCAGCTCGGGAAAAACCCCCTGCTTGACTATCCCCAGTCACGTAACGCTGGCTCGGGGACAACCACACCAGTTGACTACCCCCAGCCGCGCAACACTCGGGGACAAACCTTTCCAATGGGCAATGCCTTCCCAGACTCAACTGCCATACTCGGTCAGAACAAAATCGCAGCCAGCAGCTTGGAGGGCGGGAGATCGATGCTGCTCTTCCTGGCTCCCAGCACCGAATGCCTCGGGTCTGTCCACATCCGCTCATCCCCCACCAATGAGGAGGGACTGCCCTCCCAACTTCCTACCTAACAAATTTAACCCCTTGTTGCTGTTACCCCTACCATGTAGCCCTGCGCCTATTTTTTTTTTTTACTACGGGCTTTACTTTCTGCTTTTGCACCATGCAACCCACCTGCAGTTCCTGCACACACAAACACACTTATTTTAAAAAAAGGCAGCAAGTTTGCCAGTGCAGGAACTGTAGGGTAAATTGCATGGTGCAAAAGCAGAATGGATTTCAAGGCCACTGAATTTTTAAAACGCTGCATGCACCTTTTTTTCTGCAGGAAGCGCAGGCATGGTAGCCCATTCAAATAAATGGGCTAAACACGCATACATGTAAACGAAGCCAGGAGGAGGAGGAGGTGATCAAAATTACGGGCAGTGCTGCAGGCTTAAGGGGCCGCTCTGCTTTGGGCCCGCAAGTATGCGGCAAGTGAAGACAGAATTATCCGAAGTACCTTGATCGGTATATTGGTTCAGGGTCAGTTGCCCAAAGCGCCAAAGCCATTGGATTAGGAACTATGACATATTTGCCAACGTTTCAGTTAACCCCGCCCATCGTTTGAGAATTGACCAGGCGGTCCCGTCCAGACCCCACCCACTTACCAAGGTTACATGCTTGAACCCTGCCTATAATTATGCAGGTACTGCCCACTTATGCCCCCCCCCCCCAATCACCATAATGAATACTTTATTGGGTTTATACTCCTCACCTCATTCCTTCAGTCTCCTCATGCATTACTAACTTACTAACTGACATATCGGCATGGATGTCACACCGATTCCTCAAACGAAATCTCTCTAAAACCTAACTAGTAATATCCCCAGTGTTGCCAACCGCCCGCGGTGTTTCTTACTGACAAAACATGGAAAATTTACTGGCGGAGCACATTTTTTACTGACAACCTAAAAATAACAGAACTCCTATTAAAAACGAAGACAATTGATATTTAAACACAACATGGAAACACTGACAATACCAATATCAAGTAGTTTGCCCCGGTTTACACTTAAAAAGTCAGCACAGCATGACAAATTATCAGACCCTGATATTTATAGACAGTTGTAAAAATCACTGATTTTTACAAACTGTCAGTAAATTTACTGGCGGTTGGCAACACTGAATATCCCCCCCCCATGAATTTTCCATAAAAATCAATAAAGCAACCATCAGTCCAGCCCGGGTACTTGGTGTAATCCTAGACTCTGACCGGCCCTTTCAGCCCCAAATTCAATCGTTATCAAACGTTTGTAGACTTCACCTCCATAACATCTCTAAAATACGCCCCTTTTTAACAAACGAAACCACCAAGTTCCTCAATCACTCCCTTGGTATCTCTCACCTTGACTATTGCAACTCCCTTCTCATTGGCCTCCTTCTCCATAGGCTCCTCCCCTCTTCAGTCTATCATGAATGCTGCTGCCAGAATTATCCACCTTACCAACCGCTCAGTGCCCTCCACCCCTCTCCACCAATCCCTACATTGGCATCCAATCGCCCACCAAATTAAATTCAAAATACCAACCACAACATACAAAGCCATCCACAACTCTGCCCAAACCTACATCACCAATCTCATCTCCAAATATCACCCAAACCGTCCTCTCCGCTCCTCCCAAGACCTCCTACTCTCCAACTCCCTCGTCTCCTCCTCCCATGCTCGTCTCCAGGATTTCTCCAGAGCCTCTCCCATCCTCTGGAACTCTCTACCTCAACCCGTCCACCTATCTCCTCTTGCTACCTTCAGCCAATCCCTGAAAACTCATCTCTTCAGGGAAGCCCATCACACCTCCAACTGATCTTTTACCTCTTCCATCAACTCATTCCCCACAGTTAGAACCAGAGGCGGCTCTAGGCTTTGTGAGGCCTTAGGCAAAACCTAGACATGAGGCCTCACTCACTCCCATAATGGGAAAAATAATTCAAGCGATACAAAAATTTACTTTATAAATTGCATATATTAAGAGCTTTAAAGTGCTAGTGTCAGTACTCTCTATCTTGGTGCTGGTGTCAGTGTTAAATTAGGTGGTTGCGAGGCCCCTGTGAGTGCGAGGCCTTAGGCGACCGCCTAATTTGCCTAATTAGAGAGCCGCCTCTAGTTAGAACCTTTTGTACCACCTGCTACACCCTATTAAACTGTAAGCTCTTCTGAGCAGGGCAGTCTTGATCCTCTTGAATTTTATTGTAACTGTATAGTCTCCCTTTTACATTGTAGAGCACTGTGTAAACTGTTAGCACCATATAAATCCTGTATAATAATAATAATTGGGTTACTGTGCAGGTGCAGTGATTTAATTCAAGGTGATATTGTTATCCTGGGACATTGCCCAGGACACAGCATCATCATGATTGAGGTCCAAGATGTGGGACTATCCCAACAAATCCAGGACAGTTGGCATCTATGGCATGATAGCCAGACTGCTAGCATTTTCTTACTGAGAGGCCAGCAAACGCAGACTCCATGTGTCTATCAACAAGGATTTCCTTTTAACCCCTTCATGACCAGATGTCATTAATACCCAGACTGAGATTCTCAGTAATCCTCCTGTATTTTTATCCACCCCGATCTTCCACCACATCACAAAAGGCTCAATTCACAGAGATCCAACACTGGAATAAGGAGCTTTATCTTCAAAAACCAAATTAACCAAGACAGTATCATTCACCCTATGGTTATCATTCTAAAAGGCCCTGATGAAGGGGAAGTGTTGAGCCCATAAAAACGCGTTGCCTATCGTTGCAGAATAAAATATTTATTGGACTTACAAACTAAGTCCAATAAATTTGTTCAATTTTTTTTTACCAAACTCCTTTGAGGGTCAAGCAGAACACTGCGGTTGTTGGTTGAGCAACCTCCGAGACCACCTCCAAGACCGCATACAATGTAGATATGTGCGGTTCGCCTCATTCATCAAAAATCGGACAAAATTTTTGTTACATAAATCCCAATTTTCCGAATACAGCAGTACCAAAATTAAACAAATCCAAAATAAATTTTAACGAAACAACTAAATTTATTTGTTTCATTCGGATGTTTGAAGCACCCGAAGCAAACAAATTATTCAAATTAATTCGATATTCATTGGTTGTTAAGGAGCAGGGTGGCTGCTGGCCGCCTCGTCCTTAACAACCATGACTCATGTGCTGTCAGCGGGATTCCTGCTGTCAGCAGAATGTAAAACAAAACAATTACATTTTTACTTGGGAGTCCCCCTCCTCCAACTCCCTTCGGGTCTGGTATGGAATTTAATAGGACACACGAGCCAAACTAAAAAAACAGGAAAAAATGTGCGGGGTCCCACCAACATCCATAACAGACCATTATCCAAGCATGCAGCCCGGCGAGCCCGGAAAGTGTGGGGGGGGGGGAGAAGCGAAGCAAGCACCACCCCCCCAAACAATACCAGGCCCCATGCCCTCAACATGGGGGGGTGCTTTGGGGCAAAGCATCCCCCCCCCCGCAAAGCACCTTGTCCTCATGTTGATGGGAACAAGGGCCTCTTCCCCACAACCCTGGCCCGGTGGTTGTGGGGGTCTGCGCGCGGGAGCTTATCAGAATCTAGAAGAGAAGATTCCCCCCCCCCCCATTTGAATGAGTATGGTATACAATGTCTAATACCACATGTAACATCACAACAAGCCACCACCAGGTTCAGAGCTCCTACAGCAGGGGTAGGCAACTTACCTACCATCTACCCTCCAGCTGTTGTGGAAGTACATTTCCCATGAGGCATTGCAAGCCTGGCAGTTACAATTACTCCCAGAGGCATGATAGGACTTGTAGTTCTGCCACAGCTGGGGGGGGGGGGGGCTGCAGGTTGCCTACCCCTGTCCTACAGTATACCACCTCCTATACCAGGGTTTCTCAACCAGGGTTCCTCCAGAGGTTGCTAGGGGTTCCTTGAGCAATGGTCTGTAAGGGGGTAATTCTTCCCAATGACCACAAGTCTAAGGAGCATTCTTCCCATTGACCATTACATTAATGTATCATGAGTTGTAGATTTTTTGATTTTTAGCAGGGGTCCCCCGAGATCAGAGACTTAGATCAAGGGTTCCGTGGTGTTGAAAAGGTTGAGAAAGGCTGTCCTATGCCATACAAAAGACTGCATATTTTCAAAATTAGTGACAAATTCTTTTCAGTCCAAGGGGTTTTAAAAATCATAGTCACATAAAATAAAGATCTTTATCCTTGTGTGCAAGCTTTGTGAATTAAGGCCTTTAGAGTTGAAGGGAAAAAAAAGAGTCAGCCTGACGGCCAGCCGGTCGTCATTTTCAGTAGGAGAGGTCGGTGGCCTTCATGTTTCCCTCTGAGTCGGTTTCCTTTAAAGCTCTCCTGTTCGGCATGTGCTAACAATTATTATTCATAACGCTGATTGTGACCCTCTCTTCTCTGAATCAGAGGCTCTCATCCTCCACCCGAGAGGGAAATGATCCCTCATCTATAATATACTTCTGATAAGAGTGTCACCGTCGCCAGATATTGAGGTCACCTCCAATAATAGCGGGTCGCTGATCGAGGAATGCAATTTGTCCTCGTTCTCCGATTGCCGCCATTCTATAGAAATGCTGATAAGGAAGCCGAGGAACATAAAAGGGAGAAACGCCGGTGGTGCTATTCGGGTTTATATACTAAATATAACGCGATGCTGCGGCCAGACGCGACCGGTTATCGCCCCTCGTGTCCCCGGCGGTGTTCTGCACAGCGCAGATTAACCTGATAAAATATTAACAAGGCCGTAATAGAAAAAGGAATGCGCTGCATAGAAGACAGACTTTGCTGCCTTTAACCCTCTCTCTTCCCCCCTCCAACCTCGGATGGCTGAGCTGAATTTGCGTTTTTCCGAGGCAGCGATGAAGCAGCAACTTGTAGCGTCGACCGATGGAGTTCCAGATTTTGGTCTTCCGGTGATGTCCTTATAAGGCAGTGGTTCTCAACTCCAGGGCCATCTTAATGCATGGGCACCCCTGGGCACTGCCCAGGGGCCCCAGGTGCATGAGGGCCCCATGATAATCTTGCATAACATCATACTTGCCAACCGGGTACTGCCCAGGGGCTCCAGGTGCATAAGGGCCCCGTGATAATCTTGCATAATATCATACTTGCCAACCGTCCTGCTGGGCCAACCGTTCATACTACAATACGTTCTAATAGTACCCCGGGAG
>BLSH010345197.1:400431-417204 GCA_018402905.1 Glandirana rugosa | reverse complement strand
GGCAAAAACTCATGGGCTGAGCTCTCCCTAAGGGGCATGGCTTTGGCGGAGACTCATGAGCTGAGGTCTCCCTAGGGGATATGGCTTTGGCAGAGACTCATGGGCTGAGGTCTCCCTAGGGGGCATGGTTTTGGCGGAGACTCATGGGCAGAGATCTCCCTGAATGGCATGATTTTGGCGGAGACTCGTGAGCTGAGGTCTCCCTAGGGGCATGGCTTTGGTGGAGACTCATTGGCTGAGGTCTCCCTAGGGGGCATAGCTTTGGCATAGACTCATGGGCTGAGGTCTCCCTAGGGGGCATGGCTTTGGCGGAGACTCATGGGATGAGGTTTCCCTAGGGAGCATGGCTTTGGCGGAGACTCGTGGGCTGAGGTCTCCCTAGGGGGCGTGGCTTTGGCAAAAACTCATGGGCTGAGCTCTCCCTAACTGGCATGGCTTTGGCGGAGACTCATGGGCTGAAGTCTCCCTAGGGGGCATGGCTTTGGCGGAGACTCGTGGGATGAGGTTTCCCTAGGGGGCATGGCTTTGGCAGGGACTCATGGGCTGAGGTCTCCCTAGGGGGCGTGGCTTTGGCAGAGACTCATGGGCTGAGCTCTCCCTAACTGGCATGGCTTTGGCGGAGACTCATGGGCTGAAGTCTCCCTAGGGGGCATGGCTTTGGCGGAGACTCGTGGGATGAGGTTTCCCTAGGGGGCATGGCTTTGGCAGGGACTCATGGGCTGAGGTCTCCCTAGGGGGCGTGGCTTTGGCAGAGACTCATGGGCTGAGGTCTCCCTAGGGGGCGTGGCTTTGTTGGAGACTCATGGGCTGAGGTCTCCCAAGGAGCCATGGCTTTGGTGGAGACTCATGAGCTGAGGTCTCCCTAGGGGGAATGGCTTAGGCAGCCTACACCTTTCTACCTGGTGACTGCGGAAGTTTGGTTTCCCCAGCTTCATGATCTCGCACCTAAGGTCACAGGGAGTTTCATATATGTCACATGATATTAGCGCAACAAACTCAATATAATTACCCAATTTTTTTGGTAAAATATAAAAGGTGAGGTTATGCCGAGTAAATAAATACCCAACATGTCAAGGCTTAATACATGTGTCCGTGAAATTGAGACAAACTTCAGTACCCTATATTTTCCATAGGCGACTCTTTAAAAGCCCCCAACAGGTCATCAGCTTAGAGTTAACTGTAAATAATAAGCCTAGAATTATTGATGTCATATGGTGATATGTGACACGTGCAGCCCAACTGACATTTCTGTGCGTAGCATTCCTGACACGTGCATTTACATTTGTATGTGCGTGTATTGGGGTGGGGGGGAGGGGGGGCTCAAAATTTTTCTGCGGGGACTTTAAGTGCTTGGGTGTAAGGGCTCATTTACACTTACTTCGCATTTAACGCACAATACAGCGCCTACCACTTCAACATGCATTTTTGATGTGTTTGGTGCTTCTGTGATGCTTTAATGAAGCTCGGCAAATGCCCTGTGTGTGTGTTAATTTTCTATTTGTTTTAAAGGGGCCCAGTAGAACCCCAGCTTAGTAGTACCCCCACTCAGCAGATCCCCAGCTCATTAGTACCTTTGTTCAGCAGATTCCCTGGTCAGTAGTAACCCCCAGCTCTGTTGATCCTCTGGTTTTCTGATCCTCCTCTTTCTCTGGTCCCCGCTCACCTCCCGCCATATTACTCCCACGATGTGCACCACGTGTGATATCTGCTAATTTTTCCTGCTTCATTCCCCCAGCTCTTCTGGTCCTCTGCTGCTCAGTCCTCTCCCTCCAGTCCTTGCTCACCTCCCGCTATATGACTTCCACTCTGTGCACCATCTCTGACAATGCTAGTTTCTCCTGCTCCGGTCCTCCAGCTCTGCTGATCCTCTGCCAGTCAGTACTCTCTTTTCAGTCTCCGCTATATTACTCCCACGCTGTGCACCATGTGTGATATTGCTGATTTCTCCTGCTCCAGTCCCCCAGCTCTGCTGATCCTCTGCCGCTCAGTGCCCTCCCTCCAGTCCCTGCTCACCTCCCGCTATATTACTCCCATGCTGTGCACCACATGTGACATTGCTAGTTTCTCCTGCTCCAGTCCCCCAGCTCTGCTGATCCTCTGCTGCTTTGTCCTCTCCCTCCAGTCCCCATTCACCTCCCGCTATATTACTTCCACAATGTGCACCATGTCTGTCAATGTTAGTTTCTCCTGCTCCGGTCCTCCAGCTCTGCTGATCCTCTGCTGCTCAGTCCTCTCCCTCTAGTCCCCCCTATATTACTTCCACGCTGTGCGCCACGTGTGACATTGTTCGTTTCTCCTGCTCCAGTCCTCTAGCTCTGCTGATCCTCTGCCGCTATAGCATTCCCATGTTGCACACCATGTGTGCCGTCTGCTAGTTGCACTCACATGCTCACTGTGTTCCGTTTGCGATAACGAGCTGTTTGCGATAACGAGCCACCTTGCCGCCGTCAAACTGCGCTTGGCGGTCGGCAAGTGGTTAAAAAGCGTGCCCAATGCCACATTTTGAAGCAAGTGTGAATGAGCGCTAACGGGTGAATGTCATAATGATTAATAAAGAAAAGAGAAGGTCGTTCTTGGCTAAGCAGTTTAACAAGCAAAACAGAGAATTTTGGTAAAATTTCGTAAGCGGTGAAGTCCTTCATTCTCAGAAATCCCTCTGCTCATCCCTGGCAGCCTCCATACTTGTCTTAGCACAGGTCACGTCTATCGCTGATCTTTTCCTGATTCATTTGTATTCTTTTAGATAAGCTCACAGCCACCAAGGGCGCCCCTACTGGAATCCCGATTGGCTGAAGCAGCGGCGGCGACGCAGCGGAACAGAACTCAGACCGAAGACAATTTTCTGACACTTGCCCTCTGGCGTTGGTGTTTTTTGTAAGCGGTGACTATACTGATTATCTGAGCACAAATTGGTGTCGCAGTGTGACGTGACGCGTGGCCCGCGGTGTTCCGATGACGCAGGTCCCGGCCATTCACAGCTTAAACGAAGATGGAGAGGAGACCTGTGTTCCGCGACGTCTGACAACTGTAATTGACTATTTCGCGCTCGTGCTCTGTACCTGAGGTCAGTCCCAAATAAGCTGTCAACATTACTTTTCAGTTCTTTCTTTTTCATCCTGCAGCGTTTGAAAAAATTACTTTTATATCGCCGACGTTCAAGAAACCAAAAAACTAATAAAAAATCTTTGCTGCGCCTGGGGAGAACGCGACAAAATAATTCAGCATAATTCATGAACATTTCTACTTTTCATATCCAAAGAGTTAATCACAGAGATTGGACGATGGCTGGATGTGTATGTGCCAATCTGGGGATGGGTGCAGAGTGGTGAAGTAACACTGGGGATGGGTGCAGAGTGGTGAAGTAACAATGGGGATGGGTGCAGAGTAATGAAGTAACACTGGGGAAGGGTGCAGAGTGGTGAGGTAACACTGGGGAAGGGTGCAGAGTGGTGAAGTAACACTGGGGAAGGGTGCAGAGTGGTGAAGTTACACTGGGGATGGGTGCAGAGTGCTGAAGTAACACTGGGGATGGGTGCAGAGTGGTGAAGTAACACTGGGGATGGGTGCAGAGTGGTGAAGTAACACTGGGGAAGGGTGCAGAGTGGTGAAGTAACACTGGGGAAGGGTGCAGAGTGGTGAAGTAACACTGGGGAAGGGTGCAGAGTGGTGAAGTAACACTGGGGATGGGTGCAGAGTGGTGAAGTAATGCTGGGGACGGGCGCAGAGTGGTGAAGTAACACTAAAGATGGGAGCAAAGTGGTGAAGTAACACTGGGGAAGGGTGCAGAGTGGTGAAGTAACACTGGGGATGGGTGCAAAGTGGTTAAGTAATGCTGGGGGGAGGTGCCAACATAATGCTGGGGCAGGTGCGTATGTAACACTAATCGGTAGTAAGCAGGGCCATCTTTAACACAGGGCAAAAGGGGTAGCTGCCCCAGGGGCCTAATGCAGCTTCCCCTTGAGGCTGCAAATAGTTCATAAGTGTTTTTTGGAGGGCCCAAGAAAGTGTTTGCCCAGAGTCCCATCAATATTAAAGACAGCCCTGGTAGTAAGTGCAACAGAACCAAGGCCTGTAGTTGGAATCAGTGCCAGCCCGCATGTGCGCCACCTACCCCCTCCCCGTCCAACCAGAAAAAGCTGAGCAGATCACTGAATGAGGTCACAACAAGACCAGACTATAGAGGAATCTCCTATACTCTGTATGTGTTGGCATCTACCAGAAATCAGATGGCCTTACATGCAATGGTACCTCCAGCCCAAGCCTCTGTAGTCTTTACAGGAGCCCCAATGTCCAAGTTGCACTGGCATCTTCACCCCATCACTCTGTGCGCTGTGCTGTACATCTCCCATTTAGCACGGCCTCATTCTATACCAGCCTTTCTCAACCTTTTCAACACAGAGGAACCCTTGAAATAGTCCTCCAGTCTCGGGGAACCCCTGCTAAAAATTAGAAATCTACAACTCATGATAGTGTCATGCTCAATGGGAAGAATGCTCCTTACACTTGTGGTCAATGGGAAGACTGCTTCTCACACTTGTGGTCAATGGGAAGAATGCTCCTCACACTTGTGGTCAATGGGAAGAATGCTCCTCACACTTGTGGTCAATGGGAAGAATGCTCCTCACACTTGTGGTCATTCGGAAGAATTACCCCCTTACAGATAGCTAAAAAGATCAATGATACCATTGGGAATTTATCTGAGAGGTAGAAAGTGCCCACTGCTCAAGGAACCCCTAGCAACCTCTGGAGGAACACTAGGGTTCCATGGAACCCTGGTTGAGAATCCCTGTTCTATACTATGGAAGTCTTCTCAAACTCTATGTAACCACGCCTCGCAATGAAAACCATGCCTTGGTGGCAACTTGCACACAGGCCTGCTGCATTCTGACCATGCCCTTAAATACAGGGCACCAGAAAACACATAGTAAGCCCTCAAAAGTCGTTGAAACGGTGGTGTGCGGAGTTGGTCTTTAAGATAAACGTTGAGCTAATAATTCAGAATGCGCATCAGCTGAACATACGCCGCCCGTTCCCCCGTTCCCATTAATCTGACACAATGTAAACTCATCACTCCATCTGATGAGTGAACTGCTACAAGTCCGCCAATCATGGGCGTAGAGTCCCCCCGCGGGCGGTCTGTGCACACCGAGGAACAATTACAAAGTAACAAATGAGAATTAATGGCGGTAAGTACATGATGTAATTGCAACAAGAAGTCTCAGGCTGATTGAGCGAATGCGGCGAGCGCCCCACATTCGTAAAGGAAAAAGCATTGCATTGATTTGCTAAATTACACTCTGGTACTTTGGAATCACCGCGCCGGGCCAAGCGGCTGATAAAGTGTTACTTAGTGTCAGACGTTTTATGAATCGGCCTCCCGAGAAATCAGAACGACTTCTCAAAAGAGGAAAAGGTCACTTTCTCCAAAAAAAAAACGTAAAACGCCGGTGTTAACGAAACTGGACGTGAAGGGCAATGTCTGTATCCTGACCTTCCCGGGTTTAGATCCTGCTGATGGCGGTCACTTACAGTATCTCACAAAAGTAAGTGCACCCCTCACATTTTTGTAAATATTTTATTCTATCTTTTCATGTGACAACACTGAAGAAATTACACTTTGCTACAATGTAAAGTAGTGAGTGTACAGCTTGTATAACAGTGTAAATTGTCTGTCCCCTCAAAATAACTCAACACACAGCCATTAATGTCTAAACCGCTGGCAACAAAAGTGAGTACACCCCTAAGTGAAAATGTCCAAATTGGGCCCAAAGTGTCAATATTATGTGTGGCCACCATTATTTTCCAGCACTGCCTTAACCCTCTTGGGCATGGAGGTCACCAGAGCTTCACAGGTTGGCACTGGAGTCCTCTTCCCCTCCTCCATGATGACATCACAGAGCTGGTGGATGTTAGAGACCTTGCGCTCCCCCACCCTCCATTTGAGGATGCCCCACAGATGCTCAATAGGGTTTAGGTCTGGAGATACTTGGCCAGTCCATTACCTTTACCCTCAGCTTCTTTAGCAAAGGCAGTGGTCGTCTTGGAGGTGTTTGGGGTCGTTATCATGTTGGAATGCTGCCCTGCAGCCCAGTCTCCGAAGGAGGGGATCATACTCTGCTTCAGTATGTCACAGTACATGTTGGCATTCATGGTTCCCTCAATGAACTGTAGCTCCCCAGTTCCGGCAGCACTCATGCAGCCCCAGATCATGACTCTCCCACCACCATGCTTGACTGTAGGCAAGACACACTTGTCTTTGTACTCCTCACCTGGTTGCTGCCACACACGCTAGACACCATCTGAACCAAATAAGTTTATCTTGGTCTCATCAGACCACAGGACATGGTTCCGGTAATCCATGTCCTTAGTCTGCTTGTCTTCAGCAAACTGTTTGCGGGCTTTCTTGTGCATCATCTTTAGAAGAGGCTTCCTTCTGGGACGACAGCCATGCAGACCAATTTAATGCAGTGTGCGGTGCATGGTCTGAGCACTGACAGGCTGACCCCCCACCCCTTCACCCTCTGCAGCAAAGCTGGCAGCACTCATACATCTATTTCCCAAAGACAACCTCTGGATATGACGCTGAGCACTGCACTCAACTTCTTTGGTGGACCATGGCGAGGCGCTGTTCTGAGTGGAACCTCTCCTCTTAAACTGCTGTATGGTCTTGGCCACCGTGCTGCAGCTCAGTTTCAGGGTCTTGACAATCTTCTTATAGCCTAGGCCATCTTTATGTACAGCAACAATTCTTTTTTTCAGATCCTCAGAGAGTTCTTTGCCATGAGGTGCAATGTTGAACTTCCAGTGACCAGTATGAGAGAGTGAGAACGATAACACCAAATTTAACACACCTGCTCCCCATTCACACTTAAGACCTTGTAACACTAATGAGTCACATGACACTGGGGAGGGAAAATGGCTAATTGGGCCCAATTTGGACATTTTCACTTAGGGGTGTACTCACTTTTGTTGCCAGCGGTTTAGACATTAATGGCTGTGTGTTGAGTTATTTTGAGGGGACAGCAAATTTACACTGTTATACAAGCTGTACA
The DNA here is from genome assembly GCA_018402905.1 of Glandirana rugosa. Lineage (NCBI taxonomy): Eukaryota > Metazoa > Chordata > Amphibia > Anura > Ranidae > Glandirana > Glandirana rugosa. The sequence continues at coordinate 410,152 of BLSH010345197.1, read as the reverse complement.
CTCACTACTTTACATTGCAGCAAAGTGTCAGCTCTTCAGTGTTGTCACATGAAAAGATAGAATAAAAGATTTACACAAATGTGAGGAGTGTACTTACTTTTGTGAGATACTATAGATTTAGGAATATTTTTAGGTTGCCAACAATAAAAGGAACTTTTCAATTAATGTTAACATTCGGGGCCTGCAGACGATGGAACCGCCGCTTGTAATGCAGCAAACCTTAAAAGGATTAGTTGGGCTCAACTGATATAGTTGTTTTATGAGCCGCTGCAAATGGTGACTTACTATCACTTTTAAATGTAATTTTCTACCTAATGATGTCGTTTTGCCATGAAAATGGCACTAAATGAAGAACGCCACGATAGCGACAAAGTGTGCGTCCCCTCTATATAATTTATATCATATGATTCCAATTTTCATTGCATATTTATAACGGCTTCCATTAACTCCTGGCCCCTTCTAAGTCTTCTTATGCGTCTTACATTTCCTTGTACTATTTCTTTTTTTACAGTTACAGGTGAGAGATTCGGCTTTATGGTCCTGCTGAGATCGTTCAGAATTCTAATTTCCAGTCAGTGGCTCCGGAGTCTTACGGCCGCAGGCGGATGGAGGCCCTAAAAAGTACGTGGGGGCTAAAGAACTGCCTGGTGTTCACCAAAGCAGCCTGCAAGGGGTGAGGGGCTTTGCTGTAGATGGCTTCCAGGATGCGGCCCCCAGATAGACCCAGACTGGCACTAGTTCTCAGCAACAAGACAAGCTACAGATCTGAGAGGCGAGATCGTGGTCAAACAAGTGTAGCGCCCTCTAGTGTACAGGGTAAATTTATGCTGCCTCACAGTAGTTAAGTGAGTCTGGATAATTGCTGAGGGTTCAGATTAAGGTCAAGTTGGAAGACTCTGCAGGCCAGGACCCTATCTCCTCTCCCTGGTTCTGGAGGTCCATGGGAAACTTCTAGAAACTAATGGGCAGAGGTAAAGAGGAAGGGTCTAAATATTAATGGGAGTTTTGACGAATTCCCCATGACTAAGCCCCAGGGGGCAGAGTGAAACGCGTTGAAGGCGTGGCCTGGTCGGAGTCCAGGTTGAGGTTCCCACACCATTCACTGCAGTAGGACACCATAGATGTGCGACTTCCAGGCATGGCTTACCCTTCCTTTCTATCCCCAGGCAGGAGGCCTGGTAGAATGGGAATACAGGCCCATAAATATTGAAGAGCCTGGCCAGCAAGGGGGTTGCTGTGGACGGTTGGAAGATGGAGTGCTGAGGTTGATGGTGTGAGGCCTGGTGTGCTCTGCTTCCAGGCTGGAACTGAGAAGGAAGGAAAGGAAGATGGGATCTTCGCTACCCAGAGACACCCTGTCTAGCATGGGAAGACCTTTACAGCAGGAGGCCTTAACCAAGGCAGCAGGATTCAAGGGACAGTGTTGGAGTGCTGAGGTTGATGATGTGAGGCCTGGTGTGCTCTGCTTCCAGGCTGGAGCTGAGAAGGAAGGAAAGGAAGATGGGATCTTCGCTACCCAGAGACACCCTGTCTAGCATGGGAGTCCAGGTTGAGGTTCCCACTCCATTCATTGCAGTAGGACACCATAGATGTGCCACTTCCAGGCAGGGCTTACCCTTCCTTTCTATCCCCAGGCAGGAGGCCTGGTAGAATGGGAATACAGGCCCATAAATATTGAAGACCCTGGCCAGCACAGGGGTTGCTGTGGACGGTTGGAAGATGGAGTGCTGAGGTTGATGGTGTGAGGCCTGGTGTGCTCTGCTTCCACGCTGGAGCTGAGAAGGAAGGAAAGTAAGATGGGATCTTCGCTACCCAGAGACACCCTGTCTAGCATGAGAAGACCTTTACAGCAGGAGGCCTTAACCAAGGCAGCAGGATTCAAGGGACATTGTAAGTACCTCTGCCTATCACCCCCAGGGCCTACAAGGGAGAAGGCTGCCAGATGCAATATCCAGCATGCTTTCATTGGGACAGTGTCACAGCTAACCAAAATCCCTTGCCCTGGGTCACGTTTCTAGGCAGCCAGGTGGTATTGTCTGCAAGTGTTGGGATTTTTTGAGTTTCACCGAGAGGGCACAATGCTCCTGCAACTGTTGGGAGTTCATTATGGGGACACAGAGCTCCTGATAGAGGAACCCTGGTATTGATCCATTAGAGACTGGCATTATTCCAGGGTGGGCAGTCCAGGATTTAATTTTGTGTACAGGAAGTTATTCTACCAAATTCAAGTTGGGCATCCCATAATCCCTAATCCCTATCCAAGTTAATTTCCCCTGATAAAACAACAAAAACCAAGCCCATGGACTGACTCTGTGTGGAAGTTGGAAAGTTGGAAGTTAGAAAATGGGTGCTGCCTGGCTGTGCAGGAATAAGGGGACCAGTGGCCCTCTAGGGGCAGTGCTACACAAGCAAGAGGCAAGCACAGGTAGCAAGCAGGGATCATCAAAAAACACATAGAGATCATTACTGGGTATCAGAAACTCAAACAGAGGTCACAGGAACAGGAGCCTGGGAAGAGAATTTCAGAAATGTTTTTGCTCAGACAATTCTTAAAGAGGAATTTCGCTCCCACTTTTTTCCAGTCCCATCTTACCGTCTGCTGGCTGGTAGGCCCTAAAGAGGACTAAGGAGCTGGATCTAAGGAACTGCCTGGTGTTCACCAAAGTAGCCTGCAAGGGATGAGGGGCCTTGCTGCAGATGGCTCCCAGGATGTGGCCCCCAGATACACCCAGAATGACAACAGCTGTCAGCAAAAAGACAAGGTATAGAATTGAGACACAAAATGATGGTCAAACAAGGCAGAGGTCAGCACTGGCAGCAAGCAGGGTTCATTAAAAAACTAATAAAAGAGATTATTATTGAGTATCAGAAATTCAAACAGAGACCACAAGAACATAATTTCAGAAATGTCTTTGCTTAGACAATTCTTGAAGAGGAATTTCACTCTCTTTTGTTCTGCCTCTTACCTAATCCTCTGGCTTGTAGGCCCTAAAGAGTACCAAGGCCCTAGGGTTAAAGAACTGCCTGATGGTCACCAAAGCAACCCACAAATTGTGAGGGCATTTGTTGCAGATGGCTCCCAGGTTGCGGCCCCACATACATCCAGACTGGCAACAGTTGACAGCAACAAGGTACAAAATTGAGAGATGAAATCGTGGTCAACAAGCAAGAACTATAAACCGAGATCACTTTTAAAAAAAACCGACGCTGTGCCCATCAGCATGTGTTCCAAGAAAGCGGACGTGACCTCACCATCCTATGTGCTTCATCCTACAATCGCTTCTGAAGATGTCACGATTGGATAATGAAACGCATAGGGCAGGACTTCCATGATCTCACTTCCGCTTTCTTGGAATGCACACTGGAGGGCATCCTAGACAAGAAAGGTAAGCAAAAGTGTTTTTGAAATTTGTGGAGGGGAGATGGTTGCAATAGTCCACAGTTCAGTTTTCTTGTGTCCACTTTATTTGTTATATAAGTTTCACAGCTGCACTTCTCAATATTAACCAGTGGAGGGAGCATGGAAACACCTAAACCATTGGTGGTCAACGTGAAAATAACAGAGGGCCACAAGTGAGGCTCTTAATACTTCCAGAGGGCCACACAAAAGCGATACACTGAGGTACCTTGCATTGAATTGGGCAGCCCATTCAAAACCATTTTTGCTTTCCTGCAACGTAGGACAAAGCACGTTGAAGAAAAATTGGAGCCATTGATTTCAGCGACCACAATAATAACCCTCAGGATTGGTGGCCATGGAATTAACCCCTTATCTGGCTGGGACTATCCAAGCCTGCCTTTTAGTTGCACAAAGCCACGTGTTTTCATTAGACACCATCAGGGCGGCTGATAAGGCAGTACAGCCAGCCCTGTTGTACCGGGCCCAGCCTCAAACTCCACAGGGGGGCCCAGATAGCTCTACAATAATTCTCTTGATAAAAAAAAAAAAATAGGACTTCATAATCCAAAGCCCCACACCCACTTTATTGCTAGGGAATATAGTAATTTCCTGGGCCCCCTCAGGTCAACAGAGGGGCCCCAGGAGGTGAGAGCAGAGGAGGGACTTTTTCGCCATTTTCGGGCGCAGGCACACAATACTGCGCCGCATACTGCTCTTCACCTGTACATCTACTCAGAATATAGTTCCGGCCGCCCACTGTGTGCCTTCACTGGCGGAAGGATTCTATTGTGGAGCGGCTCCCCTGCATCAGAGAGCTGGCGCTGTAGCCCGAGGGAGAGAGCAATCCCTATGGAGGCTCAGAGTTCAGCGGTACTTCTGGCGGCCGTACACAGGCAAGCAGCCCCCTGCAGATGACACACTGACCAGTCACATAGGCTATTCAGGAGAGTACAGGCCTCAGACTCCCTGCTGTGTGCTTATGATGATCACAGCACAGCAGGTGCTCTATGGCTCTCAGTGTCACATGGCTGTTGGATGCTGACTTTGTTATGGCTGTACTGTGTTAGTCTGTTACATACAATACAGCCATAAGTTAACAAAGTCAGCACCCAACAGCCATGTAACACTGAGTGCTATAGAGCACCTGTTGTGCTGTGAGCAACATAATGATGATCATCATAAGCACACAGTTAGATTCTACTTTAAAATTGTGTTTGGTGGGGGGTAGTAAAAACACACAGCTGAGCTGCATTTTTGCCACCCCAAACCACTACCCTTTTAGAACCTTTCACTCCAGCTTTCCAAAGAGGCCCACCTGTTAGTTGCTCCTGTGGACCTGATTGAAAGCTCCATGTAGGTTTAGGGAGTCCGGATGTAAATGGGCTTGTGTCTGTTTACACCCACCTACCTCCATGTCCATTCAGGTCCAAAAAAATTGAAAAGGACTGCATCCTAAAAGTGGAAGATCAGAATTAACCTGATGTAACTGGACCCAAGTCCATTTACATCTGGCCACCCATAAAGCCACCACAAGTCCGTGGTGTATAGGGTTGCCACCTCATCCCTTAAAACCCGAACACATATTAATTACACAGGTAGTACTGTGGCTGATTAAGGTGGTAGTTAAACTCACTTGGTGCCTCATCTGCATTAAATCAGCCACAGAACAACCTGTGTAATTCATATGTGTTCAGGTTTTAAGGGATGAGGTGGCAACCCTAGTGGTGTATGTGGGCACACACTGAATGGGCATGGACATCAAAACTCTGACATCTGTCCTATTCAGCTCTAATTATGATTGGTGGGGCGCTGTGACAGCTTCCTGGCAAGATAGTTAAGGTGGGTTCAGACTAGGGTCCGAACACACCTGAGCTTATCCCATCTAATTAGTTGTTGTGAAAAAAGTTCTAAAATAAGACATCTCTACTGCTTTATAATATGAGTAATATATTTAGAATATTAATGGTTATTAAAAGATAAGTTCACCTTTTGGAAGATGTTACCTGTTTCACCTGTTTTTAGGGTGAAATGTGTAACATGCTCCTGCCACCAGGCCAATCATACGGGGCCCCATGATTTCTAACAGCGGCCCTGGACACCATTACAACCTTTGAGTTGCCGGCATCCTAACAACCAATGACATAATAGAGGATGTCAGGCGCCTGCACAGTATCCTTGTTCGCTAATTCCCTGCCCCTCTCCGTCAGCACTTTAGTCACATTGGCTGAGTGAAGGAGAAAAACTTGGGGAAAAGAGAAACATTGGACTACTAGTCAGTACTAGTGTGCAAAGGTGTATTTCCTTTAAAAGAATAAATCATTTGTAAGGTCGGTGTCCTATGTGTGTGGATGTTGCTTTGTTATCTATTCGTTTCATATTTTTACACATTAGAATGGGGTGCCTCCAGATTGTGCGGAATTTTAAAGGATGCCTTGACTGAAAAAAGGTTGAGAAACACTGGTCTAAGAAACCAGGCAGGGAGCTGTCCAGCATTTCAGGTGGCTCATCGACAGAGGCGTTGCTAGGGGGTGGCTATTGGGGCTATAGCCCCGAGTCTGGGGCCCATAGCCCCTGGTCTCTTACAGGGTGGGTGCAGTTCTGCAATTAGCAGGTATGTCCCGGTCTGGAATGCAGACTGCGCATATGTGTATATATATATATATATATATATATATATATATATATATATACATACATACATACATACACATGTATATTTATTACTATTATTATTTATTTTATTACGTGTATGCCCGCTCAAGTGTATGTCTTTCTTTACTTCGCTGCTATGGGCTCTAGCCCCAGATCTTTTGTAGACCTAGCAACGCCCCTGCTCATCGAGAAGAACTACTGCCAGACACAGCAGAGGTCCCAGGTTCAGGTCCAGGCTATGTGCATGCCTCCTGCTTTGTGTCTCAACAATACTGACTGTGATCGGCAAACAGCAGCCATTAATCATAAGCACATTGCGGCAACATTGTTCAGTGCTTATATGCAGATCCGAGGATTGTTCCTAACGCAGAATGTCAAACATACAACTCAAACAAATTAAGAAAAAGTTGTTTCTCTTCAACCCTTTTGGATTTCTTCCTCCTCCTTTCCCTGCATTTTTTAAACTCTTTAAAAACCAATTAGATGTACAACATTTTCTTTTATTGTTTCTGTCGCAGAATTTTTGTAGCAGAAAAAAAAAACACACACAAAAATAATTGAGTTTCCTTTGTAAATAAGTTTGTATGGATTTGCGGCAGAATTTTAGTGTTGTTTTAGGCTGGGTTCTCACCTTTGAGGCTGGAGTCACACCTTTGAGGCTGGATTCACACCTTTGAGGCTGGAGTCACACCTTTGAGGCTGGATTCACACCTTTGAGGCTGGAGTCACACCTTTGAGGCTGGGTTCTCACCTTTGAGGCTGGAGTCACACCTTTGAGGCTGGATTCACACCTTTGAGGCTGGATTCACACCTTTGAGGCTGGAGTCACACCTTTGAGGCTGGAGTCACACCTTTGAGGCTGGATTCACACCTTTGAGGCTGGAGTCACACCTTTGAGGCTGGAGTCACACCTTTGAGGCTGGAGTCACACCTTTGAGGCTGGAGTCACACAAGTCCGGTGCGAATTCCAGCCTGTCTGCTGCCGGGAAGGGGCGGAGCTCCTGTCCGTTTCCGCAGCGCAGCAGCTGCAGGGGGAGGGGCCACTAGCAGGGGAAAATATCCCCGTTCAGTGCGGAGTGCATCTCCGTGTCAGATGCGCTCCCATTGAACACAACGGGCTGGGAATTCGCACCGCACTGCACAAAAAAAACGCACACTTTTTTTGTGCAATGCGGAGTGCGAATGCACAGCACATATGTGAACCGGACACATTGAAAACAATGTGTTTTCAAGTGTCCTGCGAATTGGATGCGCTTTAAGCCGCATAGGTGTGAACCCAGCCTGAGTGTCTGGAATGATTGCACGCTTTTGTGACCCACGGAGAAAACCGCTACCCTTTGTAGACATGTGTGCAAGGTGCAGGGTTCCAGCGTGGTGTGTTTTTGGAAAACGGTCAGAGACTTCTTTTCCGCATTTCTCACGCGTAGGGCAGCCCACTGATATAAACAGGCTGCCCAACGCGAGAAACATGGCAACCCGGCCTCCACTCGGTTGCACCTGTAGATGTGAACCTAGCCTAGGGGGGGCAAATTACGGAGAATATATAATCTACCTGAGCTCTCAGGCTGAGGAAATGTTTGTTTTCTGTTCGGAAGTGTCCAACTCTTGGCAAGCTGTGCCCACATTGAGGAAATAGTTCTGGGTATTATTATCAGGGCTGGCACCTGCTATTTAACCACTTCCTTACTGGGCACTTAAACCCCCCTCCTGCCCAGACCAATTTTAGGCTTTCAGCGCTGTCGCATTTTGAATGAGAATTGCGCGGTCGTGCGGCGTTGTACCCAAACATAATTTTTATCATTTTTTTCCCACAAATAGAGCTTTCTTTTGGTGGTGTTTGATCACCTCTGCGGTTTTTATTTTTTGAGCTATAAACAAACAAAGAGCGACGATTTTGAAAAAAGAACAATATTTTTTACTTTTTTGCTATAATAAATATCCAAAAAAAAGAAAATTATTCATCAGTTTTGGCCGATATATATTCTTCTGCATATTTTTGGTAAAAAAAACCCAATCGGCGTATTTTGATTGGTTTGCGCAAAAGCAATTGCGTCTACAAACTATGGGAATAGAATTTATGGCGTTTTTACTATTTTTTTTTTTTACTAGTAATGGCGGCGATCTGCGATTTTTATTGGGACTGCGATATTTCAGCGGACATGTCGGACGTTTTTGACACATTTTTGGGACCAATGACATTTATACAGCGATCAGAAATTTAAATGTCCACTGATTACTGTGTAAATGTCATTGGCAGTGAAGGGGTTAACCTGCAGGGGGCAGTGAAGGGGTTAACAGTGTTCCCTGGGTGTGTTCTAACTGTAGGGGGGGATGGGCTGGTCGGGACATAACAGATCTAACTGATCCCAGTGACAGGGATCAGTAGATCTGTCTTGTCCCATTCACAGAACGGAGAACCGCCGTGTTTACATTGGCGGTTCCCCGTTCTGAGGTTGCTACAAGTGATCGGCGGATGTCCGCCCGACCCGCGGGCATGCCCACGTAGCCTGCGGCGGCAGCAAGAGCGCGCTGCCGCAGGCTGCGAGTGCGCGCGGGGAGCGCGCACGAGGCAGGACGTCCATGGACCTCCTTCCGGATTTTCAGAGCCGCGCTGTAGCCGTCTTTCGGCTATAGCGCGGTTCTGTACTGGTTAACACAAGGCTCTTTTCTTTTCCTTATGATTAATTATCATCCACAGTGACTCACCTCTATTGGTCCAGCCTGCAGCCAGCCCATTTTTGCTATTTAAACAGCTTAGCTCATTTCCTCCTTGCCCTTGTGTGGTCTCTAAGTGCATTCCTTCCTGTGTTCCTGTGTATGACTTGGCCTGGCTGACTTCTCTTTGATTCCTATTCTTCTGGTTTCTTGACCTGCAGGGGCAGCAGTGTTGCCAACTCCGCAAAGCGAAATTAAGGTTCCATTTACATGGGAGGCTATTTTAACCTCCCCTGAACTATTTTTTTTGACAGCTAGAAGCCGGCGTCTAAAACGGCCGTTTTTCCACGTTTTGCATGCGGCGTTTGCGTCTAGGAAAGTTTTTAAACAAAAAAACATTTTTTTTTTAAATGGAGACGCCTGTAAACGAAATGGTCCTAGACGCGAGTTACCGCGTTTAGCGGCGTTTACAAGCTGTTTGACGTTTCAGATGCCTCTGAACTGGCGCCTGAACCCATTTTTTTTTGCATTCCAAAAAAAGCCTTTAAACTCAACTGCCTGGAAACGACCTTAAACGACCTCTGTGTAGATGGACTGATAAGATAACATAGAGGAGAGTTCAGAGGCAGCTGAAAAAAAACGCCCAAATGCCTCAAAACGTCCGTTTACCAGCAGCAGTGTAAATGAGGCCTTACTGGCAGGACTATAAAATTTACAAATGACACCAATTTTTTACTGGCAAAAATCATTACATTTACTGACAGAAACACATTTTTTTTTTACTGGCGCATCAAAAAAGTACCTCAAAATTCCTGTTTTCAGTGCTAAACAGTGCAAATATCAATATTTAAACTATAAACATGTAGCTAGTGCTATTAGCAATGTGCTTAAGTTAAACAAAAGTCAAAAAACATATTTCTCCATTTAAATGGTAGAGGAGGGGGTCAGAGGCTGTGTGGACATGGTGCAGGGGGTCAGAGGCTGTGTGGGTGGTACAGGTGTGTCGGAGACTGG
>BLSH010345197.1:386601-400074 GCA_018402905.1 Glandirana rugosa | reverse complement strand
CAGCCTCTGACCCCCTGCACCATGTCCACACAGCCTCTGACCCCCTGTACCATGTCCACACAGCCTCTGACCCCCTGTACCATGTCCACCCAACCTCTGACCCCCTGTACCATGCCCACACAGCCTCTGACCCCCTGTACCATGTCCGCACAGCCTCTGACCCCCTGCACCATGTCCACACAGCCTCTGACCCCCTGTACCATGTCCACACAGCCTCTGACCCCCTGTACCATGTCCACCCAACCTCTGACCCCCTGCACCATGCCCACACAGCCTCTGACCCCCTGTACCATGTCCGCACAGCCTCTGACCCCCTGTACCATGTCCACACAGCCTCTGACCCCCTGCACCATGTCCACACAGCCTCTGATCCCCTGCACCATGTCCACACAGCCTCTGACCCCCTGCACCATGCCCACGCAGCCTCTGACCCCCTGCACCATGCCCACCCTCCTCCTCCATACTTGGCTCAGTATACACACTATCAACACTGACTGACCTGGAGTGGATGGTGACAGACAGTCTCAGTACCAGCGCTCTGTTCAGCACTCCGTTCCAGGCAGCAGAGACCGAACTCCTCCTCCTCCGCTGTGGCGAGACAACCCCCAGGCCCCGAGAACGAGTGCCTGGCATTCAAAAATGGCACCACCCCACACTGCTGCGCCCGACCTCCCAGGGGGGTCTGGCGCTCCCGGACCTTTTTAAATATTACCTGGCCACTCAGTTAGTTACGGCGGCCTGGTGGCTTAGGCCGGACTGTAGTAATTCCTCCACAGCGCTGGAGGCTGCGGTGGTTGGCTCGCTGGAGGCTCTGAGGTGCTTACTGCTCCGTGGTCCTCGTGCTCCGTATGATTTGACACCATCAATGCACACCACACTCCGAGCTTGGGGTGCGGGGCTTCGGATTGAGGGGCACCCCGGTGAGGCTGTCTCCCCTAATGCCCCCTTGTGGCGGAACCCCAAGCTCCCTCATCTATACCAGTTGCCGGAGCCCTGCGCTTGGACGAAGTACCAGATCAAGACTATGTCCCAAGTAATAACGGCCCTTTCTTTAAAATCCTTTGCCCAGCTGAGAGAAGAATTTAATATACCCTCAGCTCATTTCTTCCGCTACATGCAGCTCTCCCGCCAGTTTGCCCACAGTGGCCCGCAGGTACTTGAGTCGGCCTTGGAGAGTCTACTTAGGTCGGATTGCAATGACAAACCTACATCCAGGTTATATACGTTTCTTCTTATGACTTCTCTCCCGAGCCTGACAAATCTTAGAAGTAGATGGGAAAGGGACATCCCAGACTTTGACAACGATGACTGGGATAACATAGGGGATTTCCCCTTTAGGTCCCTGGTGTCAGTTAGAGATAAGATGGTTCAATACAAGATAGCACACAGGGCATATTTTACCCCTTACCGATTACACAAAATAAACCCAGACTCCTTCCCAGACTGCTGGAGGTGTGGGGAGTCCCCTGCAGACTTCTCGCACATTTTCTGGACATGTCCACATGTGATTGGGTTCTGGGAAGAGATATTAGCTGTCGCTCATCAGCTTACCTCCATCCAGGTTCCTGCATCCATGTCCACCTGTATACTGGGCCTGGTGGAAAACATCATACCAACGGTGGCAGGCCGCACTTTGGTTGGTCTGCTGTTTTTCTACGCCCGTAAGGCCATAGCAAACCACTGGCATAAGCCTAACCCCCCGTCGCTCACATTTTGGAAAAAGATGGTCAATGATAGCCTACCCTTGTATAGAGATACCTATGCTAATAGGGGCTGTCCTACTAAATACTACAAAGTTTGGTTGAAGTGGCTTGAGGACCCCTCCATGGCATCGGACTCCTTGTGAGTGATGGTGATGCCGAGTGGCCTCACTGAAGGTAGCTGGGAGTGTCCACAATTGTTCTGATTGCATACGTTAAGAAGGGGGGGCCCATGGGGCCCGCGGGGACCAATAAAGATATCGAATGTGAGAGCATGGGAGACACAGATAATGAGCTTTGATTTATAACATTTTCATGTATTTTAGCAGTTGACAAGAGAACTTGTCTGTAATGCCTTTGACATGATGGTACACGGCCTGTTGTCGATGTTGTATGTTTTGTCTGTGTCATACAAAATTAATAAACAGAGTTATAAAAAAAAAAAAAAATGGCGCCACCATGCGGCGCCATCACGTCACTGCGCATGCGCCCGCCTGCCGAGCGTGTATGAGTTTTCCCGAGCCCGGGAAGCTTCAAAACGGCGCATGCGCAGTTGCGCTGTCGGCCCACGGCCATCTTATTAATGGACGGTTGACAACACTGAGGGCTGGCCCTACCATAGGTCTCAGTGGTTCCATTGGGCCCAGGCAGCACTTTGAGCGGGGCATTAAATCGAACCACGACTGCCTCTCCCTCTCTTCTATTTACCCAGCAAATTGACAAAAAAGATTTTTTTTCAGCAGTTTAGTGTGACATGATGACAACTGCCCCTTGGCCCGCTCTGCCTGCCCCTATACTGCCCTAGCCTGTCTATGTATTACCCCAGCCTGTCTATATACTACCCTAGCCTGTCCATATACTACCCTGGCCTGTCCATATACTACCCTAGCCTGTCTATATACTACCCTAGCCTGTCTATATACTACCCTAGCCTGTCCATATACTACCCTGGCCTGTCCATATACTACCCTAGCCTGTCCATATACTACCCTGGCCTGTCTATATACTACCCTACCCCACCCTTGGAATTGAACATAATGTAAATGTGACTTCCTGATAAATTTAATTTTAGTTTTAATTATCAGGATATAAAATAATGGATGTGGGGGCCTTTTGGTGGGCATGATTTTTTAAAGGGGGGGATTTCATTCTTGGACCCAGGCAGCATAAAGTCTTGGGCCAGCCCTGTCGACCTGGCTCGTCTGATTACCCACCCTGGCTTCTGTTTTTGACACCTGAGCTGCGTTATTTTTGCCATTTCATTAAAAGTGTGATTGCACTTTCTGTCTCCATCCGCTATATGGTCCCTGACAAATTATAAAGTGAATGGGAACCTGGCTTTGTTTTACTTTGCTCATTACGGCAAAACCTCACAAGATAACCACCCAATTAGGCCACGCCTACTTTAGATAAGCCACGTCCACTTTCCATTAGGCATTCGCCGTTCAGCACCTCCTTGATTTCTCCCCATGGACCATAAAGTGACTCCCCCCCCCCCCTCCCCCCGGGTACACAGGTATCTTTGAAGGGTCTTGTAGAAACCTCCAATATTTCTATCAAAAGATGTTGGCGTGAAATTGTTGATTTTTGTGTAAAAATAACATTTGACCCTTGAAATCCTTTATTGCCCATGAATTAGTATTTTGTCTCATTAATGGTTATTTTATCCCCTCCCCAACCTCTGCTTCTTCTCCTACTTCATCTGTGGTCCCCTTGTGGAAGCACCACCACCACCACTACCAGCCAGGAGCTAATAATAAAAACCCAGGTGATGGTCTTTGTTGAATAACTTTTATATACAAAATACAAAAAAAAAATGATAGGAAACCCACAAACGATCATTGTAGCAGATCCAGCGGAAAACGACTGAACTACATGAAGAAAGAAAATGGCAAATAAATACTGCATGTGATTTTTCTTTTTTTATGATATGGGGCTGTTATTCATTATTCAGTGTAATGAGCAACCGATTACCTGTCTGGAAGTTGGACTTCAGCTTACTTCCATCCAGGTTCCTGCATCCATGTCCCCCTGTATACTGGGCCTGGTGGAAAACATCATACCAACGGTGGCAGGCCGCACTTTGGTTGGTCTGCTGTTTTTCTATGCCCGTAAGGCCATAGCAAACCACTGGCATAAGCCTAACCCCCCGTCGCTCACATTTTGGAAAAAGATGGTCAATGATAGCCTACCCTTGTATAGAGATACCTATGCTAATAGGGGCTGTCCTACTAAATACTACAAAGTTTGGTTGAAGTGGCTTGAGGACCCCTCCACGGCATCGGACTCCTTGTGAGTGATGGTGATGCCGAGTGGCCTCACTGAAGGTAGCTGGGAGTGTCCACAATTGTTCTGATTGCATACGTTGAGAAGGGGGGGGGGGCATGGGGCCCGCGGGGACCAATAAAGATATCGAATGTGAGAGCATGGGAGACACAGATAATGAGCTTTGATTTATAACATTTTCATGTATTTTAGCAGTTGACAAGAGAACTTGTCTGTAATGCCTTTGACTACATGATGGTACACGGCATGCGCGCCTGTTGCCGATGTTGTACGTTTTGTCTGTGTCATACAAAATTAATAAACAGAGTTATAAAAAAAAAAAATGGCGCCACCATGCGGCGCCATCACGTCACTGCGCATGCGCCCGCCTGCCGAGCGTGTATGAGTTTTCCCGAGCCCGGGAAGCTTCAAAACGGCGCATGCGCAGTTGCTCTGTCGGCCCACAGCCATCTTATTAATGGACGGTTGACAACACTGAGGGCTGGCCCTACCATAGGTCTCAGTGGTTCCATTGGGCCCAGGCAGCACTTTGAGCGGGGCATTAAATCGAACCACGACTGCCTCTCCCTCTCTTCTATTTACCCAGCAAATTGACAAAAAAGATTTTTTTTCAGCAGTTTTGTGTGACATGATGACAACTGCCCCTTGGCCCGCTCTGCCTGCCCCTATACTATCCTAACTCACCCATATACTGCCCTAGCCTGTCTATGTATTACCCCAGCCTGTCTATATACTACCCTAGCCTGTCCATATACTACCCTAGCCTGTCCATATACTACCCTATCCTGTCCATATACTACCCTAGACTGTCCATATATTACCCTCGCCTGTCCATATACTACCCTAGTGTTAGAAAAAGATTGTGCTGAGGACGTGTTTGCATTTGATTGCTGTTTCCTCTAGCCCCCAGAGGAGGCGGTTCAGGCAGCTCTATTTAAGCAGCGTGCTTCCTGTAAGCAAGTGCTGTCCGTTCTACAGCATTTCCTGCACCTGTGACCCCCCGGAGACTACTTCTGAGTGACTTCCTGTTCCTGTGACCCCGGCTAGCCCTCTGGACCTGTTGATATCTGCCTGCATCTGACCCCGGCTTGTTTACGACCATCCACTTGTCTGCTCCCTCTGTACTTCGGTTGCCAGCACGTTACCGACCCTGCCTGTACCCGACCATCCGTTTGCCTGATCCCGTTGTACCGCACCGCCTGCCAGTTGTCGACTCGGACTGAACCACTACTATCCTGCCTTGCACGAGCTTCTGTGGACTTCTGATTACCACCTGAAGATTGTCCAGCCCTCGTGCCCCCCTGTGCTCCAGAGCTCCCTGTCTACACTACCAGGGGTTCTTGAACCAGGGCCGCAAGAGAGGCTGTCCCCGCATAAGCCAGACTCTACCACCAGGTACGTGATACCTAGCCTGTCTATATAGTACCCCAGCCTGTCTATATAGTACCCCAGCCTGTCTATATACTACCCCAGCCTGTCTATATACTACCCCAGCCTGTCTATATACTACCCTAGCCTGTCTGTATACTACCCTAGCCTGTCTATATACTACCCTAGCCTGTCTATATACTGCCCTAGCCTGTCTATATACCCTAGCCTGTCTATATACTACCCTAGCCTGTCTATATACTACCCTAGCCTGTCTATATACTACCCTAGCCTGTCCATATACTACCCTGGCCTGTCTATATACTACCCTACCCCACCCTTGGAATTGAACATAATGTAAATCTGACTTCCTGATAAATTTAATTTTAGTTTTAATTATCAGGATATAAAATAATGGATGTGGGGGCCTTTTGGTGGGCATTTTTTAAGGGGGGGGATTTCATTCTTGGACCCAGGCAGCATAAAGTCTTGGGCCAGCCCTGTCGACCTGGCTCGTCTGATTACCCACCCTGGCTTCTGTTTTTGACACCTGAGCTGCGTTATTTTTGCCATTTCATTAAAAGTGTGATTGCACTTTCTGTCTCCATCCGCTATATGGTCCCTGACAAATTATAAAGTGAATGGGAACCTGACTTTGTTTTACTTTGCTCATTACGGCAAAACCTCACAAGATAACCACCCAATTAGGCCACGCCTACTTTAGATAAGCCACGTCCACTTTCCATTAGGCATTCGCCGTTCAGCACCTCCTTGATTTCTATGGACCATAAAGTGACTCCCCCCCCCCGGGTACACAGGTATCTTTGAAGGGTCTTGTAGAAACCTCCAATATTTCTATCAAAAGATGTTGGCGTGAAATTGTTGATTTTTGTGTAAAAATAACATTTGACCCTTGAAATCCTTTATTGCCCATGAATTAGTATTTTGTCTCATTAATGGTTATTTTATTCCCCCCCCCAACCTCTGCTTCTTCTCCTACTTCATCTGTGGTCCCCTTGTGGAAGCGCCACCACCACCACTACCAGCCAGGAGCTAATAATAAAAACCCAGGTGATGGTCTTTGTTGAATAACTTTTATATACAAAATACAAAAAAAAATGATAGGAAACCCACAAACGATCATTGTAGCAGATCCAGCGGAAAACGACTGAACTACATGAAGAAAGAAAATGGCAAATAAATACTGCATGTGATTTTTCTTTTTTTATGATATGGGGCTGTTATTCATTATTCAGTGTAATGAGCAACCGATTACCTGTCTGGAAGTTGTCTGTGCATGACCTGCCCATCAGTCCGCTAAGTCTGCAATTGTCTGTCACTTTCTATGACCATCTGTCTGTAGATTTACATGGCTTCAGCATCTGCCCTTGCCTTTGGCAACGCAGAGGGTCCAAGGAACTGAATGACTATCGGCTTTGCAAAGCAGCCAACCTCATTATTTTGAGCAGCCGTATTCAGTCAGCTCTGGGGAAACTCTAATTAAAAATACAGAGGGGACAACTTACAGAGGTCTCATACAGACACAACGATCTCAGGTCATCTGCTGAAGCATGTAGCACCCATACCTCTTCCTCAATCATTGGTGCAAATCTAGGAGAAGAGTGGATGACTTTGTTTCTTAGCCCCTCAGTCTGGGTTGGCTGCAGCCGCTGATGAGAGAGCGGTTTGTACAACTTGACAATCTGAAGGACCATCACCAGGAGATCAGGACAGCCAGAGACTCAGCATGGGTGTCACAATTCGGAAATCTACTCTGACCAGAACTTAGGATAGCACCTGAGCGGATAGCGATGAAAACCACAGAGTGCCCATGGAGGACATACCAGGAGCAAAGCTGGAAATAAGCTGGGGCACACTGGGAGCAAAACCGGAAACAAGCTGGGACACAGTGGGAGCAAGACTGGAAACAAGCTGGGACACAGTGGGAACAAAGCCAGAAACAAGCTGGGACACACTGGGAGCAAAGCCGGAAACAAGCTGGGACACACTGGGAGCAAAGCCGGAAACAAGCTTGGACACACTGGGAGCAAAGCTGGAAACAAGCTGGGACATACTGGGAGCAAAGCCAGAAATAAGCTGGGACACACTGGGAGCAAAGCTGGAAACAAGCTGGGACATACTGGGAGCAAAGCCAGAAATAAGCTGGGACACACTGGAAGCAAGACTGAAAACAAGCTTGGACACACTGGGAGCAAAGCTGGAAACAAGCTGGGACACACTGGGAGCAAAGCCGGAAACAAGCTGGGAAACACTGGGAGCAAAGCCGGAAACAAGCTGGGACACGCTGGGAGCAAAATCAGAAAAAAGCTGGGACACGCTGGGAGCAAGACTGGAAACAAGCTGGGACACACTGGGAGAAAAACCGGAAACAAGCTGGGACACACTGGGAGCAAGACCGGAAACAAACTGGGACACACTGAGAGCAAAACCGGAAACAAGTTGGGACACACTGAGAGCAAAGCCGGAAACAAGTTGGGACACACTGGGAGCAAAACCGGAAACAAGTTGGGACACACTGGGAGCAAAACCAGAAACAAGCTGGGACACAGTGGGAACAAAGCCAGAAACAAGCTGGGACACAGAGGGAGCAGGAAACAAGCTGGGACACAGTGGGAACAAAGCCAGAAACAAGCTGGGACACACTGGGAGCAAAACCAGAAACAAGCTGGGACACACTGGGAGCAAAACCAGAAACAAGCTGGGACAAACTGGGAGCAAAGCCAGAAACAAGCTGGGACACACTGGGAGCAAAACTGGAAACAAGCTGGGACACACTGGGAGCAAAACTGGAAACAAGCTTGGACACACTGGGAGCAAAACTGGAAGCAAGCTGGGACACACTGGGAGCAAAGCCGGAAACAAGCTGGGATACACTGGGAGCAAAGCCGGAAACAAGCTGGGACACACTGGGAGCAAAGCCAGAAACAAGCTGGGACACACTGGGAGAAAAACTGTAAACAAGCTGGGACACACTGGGAGCAAAACTGGAAACAAGCTGGGACACACTGGGAGCAAAGCCAGAAACTAGCTGGGACACACTGGAAGGAAAACCGGAAACAAGCTGGGACACACTGTAGCAGGGTCCCCCCCTTTAGAATTGATGGGGCCTGGGCCCAGTACAAGAGGGCTGGCTGTACTGCCTTATCAGCAGCCCTGTGGGAGCAAAGCCAGAAACAAGTTGGGACATACTGGGAGCAGGAAACAAGCTGGGACACAGTGGGAACAAAGCCAGAAAAAATCTGGGACACACTGGGAGCAAAGCCGGAAACAAGCTGGGACACACTGGGAGCAAAGCCGGAAACAAGCTGGGACACACTGGGAGCAAAGCCGGAAACAAGCTGGGACACACTGGGAGCAAAACTGTTAAGAAGCTGGGACACACTGTAGCAGGGCCTCCCTTTGAACTGATGGGGCCTGGGCCCAGTACAGGAGGGCTGGCTGTACTGCCTTATTGGCAGCCCTGTGGGAGCAAAGCCGGAAACAAGCTGGGACACACTGATAACAAAACCAGAAAAACAAGGTGAGACAAGTTATGTGACTCTGGTGGCCATCTTGGTTCAGGCAGAGCCTATTTTAGGACCTGGCTCCCTGGTTTGGCGTGCATTACACGACCGGGCAGTGTAGAGAAAGGTGCTCTGCTGCTAGGGACAGTGCTAGCGGTAGGGAAAGGTTCCTGACAAGAAGGGAAAGCTTAGGGTCTGCGACTTCTCTGGACATCTTCCCGTTTGGGCACTAGATGGCCAGGCTGCAATTTGCCCTCTTTACAGGTGCTGCCAGTCCACTTACGCATTGCTCCATTCATATTGCTGAAAACCGCATGTGCACCCGGGTGGACAGTCTTCCTTTTGGGTTCTGCTGTGAACTATTTTTGCATATTTCAACACAAGATCTCTATGGCACCCATCTGTGGGAATTATCACCACACCACGCTGCACATATCTACAAATTCTTTTACTCAAGATGCTCCACAGTGGTTGGAGCAGGGCTGGCACCTCCTCACAATCAATGGTACTTATTATTATAGGGACCCCCAGCAGCCTCCTAGACATTTACATTATCCTCTCTTCACTACTGGGTTTCCAGCAAGAACTATGGTGATATGTAGTGGCCAATTTGGGGAACAACACCGTACCCTTCTGTGCCCTTACCCTACAGGTGCAGTGGCATTACTTGGTCAAGAAAACACCCTCAACCTGCTGTGCAGTCAGGGCCGGCTCTACCACTAGGCAGAGTAGGCGGCCGCCTGGGGCGAACTGCCGCCTAGGGCGCCTGGCCACTGTTGATCTGTCACTCGCTGCTCTGCATTGATTCATGTAAAACTGACTGAGATAATGAGATTGTATTATCACATGCCATTTGCAAATGTATATAGAAACAGTGACTGATCTGCCAAATACCTCCCCTCTGCCCCACCCCCCGTGAGGCTGTATTTGATGGGCACAGGTGAAGCTGTATTTGATGGGCACAGGTGAGGCTGTATTTGATGGGCACAGATGAGGCTGTATTTGATGGGCACAGATGAGGCTGTATTTGATGGGCACAGGTGAGGCTGTATTGATTGGTGCTGGTAAAGCTGTATTTGATGGGCACAGATGAGGCTGTATTGATTGGCACTGGTGAAGCTGTATTTGATGGGCACAGGTGAGGTTGTATTTGATGGTCACAGGTGAGGCTGTATTGATTGGCACTGGTAAAGCTGTATTTGATGGGCACAGATGAGGCTGTATTGATTGGCACTGGTGAAGCTGTATTTGATGGGCACAGGTGAGGCTGTATTGATTGGCGCTGGTAAAGCTGTATTTGATGGGCACAGGTGAAACTGTATTTGATGGTCACAGGTGAGGCTGTATTGATTGGCACTGGTAAAGCTGTATTTGACAGGCACAGATGAGGCTGTATTGATTGGCACTGGTGAAGCTGTATTTGATGGGCACAGGTGAGGCTGTATTGATTGGCGCTGGTAAAGCTGTATTTGATGGGCACAGGTGAGGATGTATTGATTGGTACTGGTAAAGCTGTATTTGATGGACACAGGTGAGGCTGCATTGATTGGCGCTGGTGAAGCTGTATTTGATGGGCACAGGTGAGGCTGTATTAATTGGCGCTGGTGAAGCTGTATTTGATGGTCGCAGGTGAGGCTGTATTGATTGGCGCTGGTGAGGCTGCATTTGATGGGCACAGGTGAGGCTGCATTGATTGGCACCAGTAAAGCTGTATTTGATGGGCACAGGTGAGGCTGTATTGATTGGCGCTGGTAAAGCTGTATTTGATGGGCACAGGTGAGGCTGTATTGATTGGCGCTGGTAAAGCTGTATTTGATGGGCACAGGTGAGGCTGTATTGATTGGCGCCGGTAAAGCTGTATTTGATGGGCACAGGTGAGGCTGCATTTGATTGACGCTGATCAGGCTGCATTTGATTGGTGCTGATCAGGCTGGGCATGGGAAAGGGGGTGGAGTCAGGGGTGGAGCCAGGGGGGGCAACAAAATGAGGTTTCGCCTAGGGTGTCAAAAATCCTTGCACCAGCCCTGTGTGCAGTCAGCACACTGATGGGGTCCTCCCTCTGCTCTCCCCTCCTGTCAGCATGTTCACTGCAGCAAAGGCTGATTGCCTCCTAGGTCTGGCCCTTCCATTTCTAGTCCTGCTGATATTAAAACTTAATTCAGCCACTTTTAAAATTGAATTTCATATTTAAAAAATATTTGATGTAGCATGGAGTTCAGCTTTAACGCACCAGTATAGAATTATTTCCCATCAATATCTGAGGTTGCGCTCAGCCTGTTTGTGAAGCGCCCCAGTGCCGCACAATGGCAGCCCTACAAACTGCATGGAGTGTGGATGGTGGAATCTTGGCTCTCGGAAAATGCTTTCCACTTACAGCTCCCACAGCTATCTGGCAGCCTCCAGCACTTCCACACTGACAGCGATGTACAGCAAGATATTCATTTAATGCAACATGATTTGATTAAAAGGCACTTTACCTACGGAGAGGAAGTGATTGATGAATGTCCGTGTCCCTCAGCTCTTCCATTACATCCCCGACAGCTGGGCCGCCTCTCCCCCTGAGTACCTGACGGCTGCTGCCTGCTCCTGCCAGCCGGCCAGACCTCGCTTTTGTTAAAATCAGGGGTTGCATTTGGCACTAAACGCCTAATATCCGGACAACGCCACTCCGTTTATTAGGAAGGAAACTTGTTTTTTTCTTCTGCATTGCTTAGGAAAAAATAAAGAAGCCTGAGATGCGTTCACCCTCTACAGGCGACCTCCAAAAAAATCGGAGGCCCAGGAACTACAACTACCAGCATGCCTCAGTGGCAAAGATTATTTCTTCTGATGGCTTCAACCACTTCAGCCCCCAGCCAATTCTGACACTTCTCACAAATATCTAAAATAAACAACATTATTTTGGTAGAAAAATTACCCCCCAAAAGAACCCCCAAACATTATATATATATATTTTTTTAACTACTTCAGCCCCGGAAGGATTTCGCACGTTAGGAACAGAGCACTTTTTGCGATTCGGCGCTGCGTCGCTTTAACTGACAATTGCGCGGTCGTGCGGCGTTGTACCCAAACGAGATTTGCGTCCTTTTTCCCCTACAAATAGAGCTTTCTTTTGGTGGTATTTAAACCCCTCTGCGTCATTTCTGATCGCCGCTATAAAAAAAAGAAGAGCGACAATTTTGCAAAAAAAAAACGCCAATTTTTCTTACTTTTTGCTAAAATACAAATCCAAAAAAAAATATATAAAAAAACAAATTTATATTGGTTTTGGCCGATTTATATTCTTCCTCATATTTTTGGTAAAAAAAAAAAAATCTGCGTTTATTGATTGGTTTGCGCAAAAGTTGCCGCGTTTACGAATGATGAGAATTAATTTCTGGGGTTTTTATTGTTTTTTTATATTTTACTAGTAATGGCGGAGATCTGAGATTTTTAGCGGTACTGTGATATTGCGGCGGACATGTCTGTCCATTTTTAAAACTTTTTTGGGACCATTGGCATTTATACAGCGATCAGTGCTATAAAAATGCACTGATTACTGTGTAAATGCCATTGGCAGTGAAGGGGTTAACCTGCAGGGGGCGCTCTAAGGGTTAACTGTGTTCCCTCAGTGTGTTCTAACTGTATGTGGGCTGGGCTGGCAGGGGGAGGGGAGTGATCGTGGCTCCCATATACAGGAAGCCTGTGATCACAGCCCTTCCCCCTCTATGAGAACGGAGATCTGTGTTTACATACACGGACCCCCGTTCTGTCACTGCGGGGGAGCCATCGCGGGTAACCGGCGGAGATTGAGTCCCCCCTACCCGCTCCCTGGCTCCTGGCACAGTGAGCGTGCAAGCGCCCGCGCGCACTAACAATACTCGTTATCGTGGCCGCCGTCAGGTGACGTCGTTTCGCGATTACGAACCACTTTGCCGCCTTCAAGCCACAGCGGGCGGTCAGCAAGTGCTTAAGCAGAGGCCCTAGAGAATAAAATGGTGGGTGTTGCAATTTCTTTATGCCGCATGGTTTTTCAAATGCTTTAGTGAATTTTAATGCACAAAAACTTTGTGTCACGTTGTTAAAATGGCGTACGCTCGTGGAACATCGCCAAACTATAATACTTAAAAATCTCCATAGGCGACGCTTTATAAGCCATTACAGGATACCACTTTATAGTTACACAGGAGGTCTGGTGCTAGAATTTTTAGTCTCTCTATAACGTTTGCGGCTCACATGTGGGGTGTGAAGATCGTTTACATGGATGACCTCAGAGGCATAACGAGAACCTTCAGGGCCCCTGGTGCAAGAAATTATAAAGGGCCCCTCTGACCCCTGGCCAGGGCCCTTCCCTCTTTCCACTGATCCTGGGGCCCTTTACTCCCATCGCGGGTCCCTTTATTACGGTACCGCAGCGGGACCCTTTCACAAGTTCTGCAGCAGGGCCCCCTTTCTGCCATCTTCGGGCCTCCCCATGGTGGTGAAATGCCAGGGCCCGGTCACAATTGCAACCTTTGCAATCCTGATAGTTCCCTCACTGGTGTCAGTAGTTTTGATATTTCACCATAGGACATTACCGAATATTTCGCAGCGGATACCTCTAAAAATTCATAATA
>BLSH010345197.1:368983-383473 GCA_018402905.1 Glandirana rugosa | reverse complement strand
GCGGCGTTGTACCCAAACTGAATTTGCGTCCTTTTTTGACCACAAATAGAGCTTTCTTTCGGTGGTATTTGATCCCCTTTGCGTCATTTCTGATCACCGCTATAAACAAAAAAATAGCGAAAATTTTGCAAAAAAAAACAATATTTCTCACTTTTTGCTAAAATACAAATCCAAAAAAAACAAATTAATTCATCGGTTTTGGCCGATTTATATTCTTTGTAAAACAGAAATTATAGCGCTCAACCTTATAGTGCAACTTAAATGTTTTAGATATAATCAATAAAGATCATAATCTTACTATTAGTGCAATGTGCTAAAGTGAAGTGAACACATTAGAAAAATAAATAAATAAATACATTTGTTTATTGATTGGTTTGCGCAAAAGTTGCCGCGTTTACAAACAATGAGAATTCATTTCTGGCGTTTTTACATTTTTTTTTTTTTTTTTTTTACTGGTAATGGCGGCGATCTAAGTTTTTAATTGCGGCGGACATGTCGGACATTTTTCACACTTTTTTGGGACCAATGATATTTATTCAGCAATCAGAAATGTAAATATCCACTGATTACTGTATAAATGCCATTGGCAGGGAAGGGGTTAACCTTCAGGGGGCGCTCTAGGGGGTAACTGTGTTCCCTAGGTGTGTTCTAACTGTGAGGGGGCTGGGCTGCCAGGGGCACCAGAGATCCAACTGATCCCAGTGGCAGGGATCAGTAGATCTCTCAGATGCCGCCTGTCAGAGTGGGAAACCGCCATGTTTACTTTGGTGGTTCCCTGTTCTTTCCCTCTGGCAGCTCATTGCGGCTCGCCGGCGGACATTGAGCAGACATTGCAGGGTGCTCTCGCCCCCTAGCTGAGCGTCCATGAATCACCGCTTATTTACGGTGGTTCGCAGAATACCACCACACTGCCGCAGTAAAAATAAAGTGCGCAGTCGGGAAGTGGTTAAAAAAAATAATAATAATAATAAATTTCCGTTTTTTTTTGCAGGTAAAAAAAAATGTGCACTTATTATTTTTGCATTAGGAGCCTGTAAACAATTGCACCCATAATCAGCAGATCGTGGGCGCAATCTCAGGCTCCTGCAGTATAGCGGTCTAGCTGTCTGCCTGTACCTCATATGGGCAGCCAGTTACTAGACATCTGCAATTGGTTTCGTTCAGAATTCGTTTTTTTCGTCAAAATTCAGCACATTTGTTAATTCAGAAACATCCGAATTAAGGAAAAAAACGGTTCAATAATTTCTCCGAAAACAAATTTTCGAAAAAGAGAACGAAAATCCGAAAGAACAAAAATCCGAAATCTGAAAATCCGAAAATAAGAACGGAAATCCGAAAACTCGAAAGAACGAAAATCCGAAAATAAGAACGAAAATTCAAAAACATTCGGATAATTTATATTATAATTATGTTATTAAGTTTATTAACCATAACCAATATTATAGTTTTTATTATTATTTTTATTATTTATTAATAAAAATAATTATAATAATAAAAACTATAATAATAGTTATAAACTATTAAATTATAGGTATTGGAATTTCCTTTGAAATGTATCTGCCTGTTAGTGAACAGAATGAATGCGAATTTATCCGAATTTTCAAAATAACGAATACTGCATTTCTACGAATGTAACGTAACGAATTCGATTTTTTACAAATCCACAAATTACCGAAATAACAAATTCCACATCTATACGAACGGAACGTACTGAATTAGAATTCAGAATTTCAAAAATGTATTCACAATAACGAATGATCAGAAAAGTGAAAAAAAAACCGAATATAACGAAAATGAATTTTTCGCCTGTGTGCACACCTAGCAGTTACTGAAAAACAGGAAGAATTGATAAACTGCCTAGAACACTCATTAGCACCCGGGCAGTTCATGGAGACCTACATGCCGTCGGCCGCGATGGATGACAGTAATTGTAGTTCTCACATTCTCAGAACTCTGTGAATGAATGATGCAGCCGGGTGAGCGGATGACCCCACCCCACCGTGTGACGTCATTGACCAGAGCATGCTGGGTTGATGACGTCACAAGGGGGCCGGGTCACCCGGTGAAGTCATCAGGTGGCCCAGCCCCCTGATGAAGGCAGAGGTAGCCTTCATCAGGAGAAGAGCTCTTTTTTTTATTATTTAATAAGAGAATTGTCAAAAACTGTGACTGCTTTTATTAATTTTTGACACTTTTTTTGGTGAATGAGAAGTGGTACAATGCACCCCATACTCATTCACATGCAGGGGCTAAGATCTGGGGCATCTTGTTAAAGGGGGCTACCAAATTGCAATATAAACCCCCCTGCCCGCAGACCCCCAAAACCACCGTCCAAGGTTGTGGAGAAGAGGCCCTTGTCCACAAAGCCCCCCCCGTCCCAAAGCACCTCCCCTATGTTGAGAGCATGTGGCCTGGTATGGTTCGGGGGGTGCTCCCTTGCCCATCCCCCTTTCCTGCCCTGTCAGGCTGCATGCTTGGATAAGGGTCTGGTATGGATTTTAAGGGGGACCCCCTCGTCGTTTTTTTTAAATTTTGGCATTGGGTTCCCCTTAAAAACCATGGCAGACCTGAAGGGCCTGATAAGGATGGGGGAGGGGGGGGTGATTCTGTTCTTTTTTTTCTTTGTTTTTCAATGCTGGCTTTCTTTTGTTTACATTCAGCTGTCAGTGGGGAAACCTGCTGACAGCCGGTACAGTGCCTTGAAAAAGTATTCATACCCCTTGAAATGTCCCACAGTTTACCATGTTACAACCAAAAACGTAAATTTATTTTATTGGGATTTTATGTGATAGACCGACATAAAGTAACGCATAGTTATGAAGTGGAAGGAAAATGAGAAATGATACAAATAAATCTGTGAAAAGTGTGGGGGGCATTTGTATGGCGCCCCCTGGAGTCAATACTTTGTAGAACCGCCTTTCTCTGCAATTACAGCGGGGAGTCTTTTTGGGGAAGTCTCTGCCAGCTTTGCCCATCTAGAGAGGACATTTCTGCCCATCCTTCTTTGCAGAATCCCCCAAGCTCTGTCAGATTGGATGGAGAGCGTCTGTGAACAGCAATTTTCAAGTCTTGCCACAGATTCTCAATGGGATTTAGGTCTGGACTGTGACTGGGCCATTCTAACACATGAATATGCTTTGATCTAAACCATTCTATTGTAGCTCTGGCTGTATGTTTAGGGTCGTTGTCCTGCTGGAAGGTGAACCTCCGTCCCGGACTCTAATGGGTTTTCTTCTAAGATTGCCCTGTATTTGGCTCCATCCATCTTCCCATCAACTCTGACCAGCTTCCCTGTCCCTGCTGAAGAAAAGCATCCTCACACCATGAAGCTGCCACCACCATGTTTCACAGTGGGTATGCTGTGTTCAGGGAGATGTGCAGTGTTAGTTTTCTGCCACACATAGCATTTTGCTTTTAGGACAAAAAGTTGAGTTTTGGTCTCATCTGAGCAGAGCCCCTTCTTCCACATGTTTGCTGTGTCCCCCACATGGCTTCTCACAAACTGCAAACAGGACTTCTTATGGTTTTCTTTCACCAATGGCTTTCTTCTTGCCACTCTTCCATAAAGGGCAGATTTGTGGAGAGCACGACTAATAGTTGTCCTGTGGACAGATTCTCCCACCTAAACTGTGGATCTCTGCAGCTCCTCCAGAGTTACCATGGGCCTCTTGGCTGCTTCCCTGATGAATGCTCTCCTTGCCCGGCCGGTCAGTTTAGGTGGACGGCCATGTCTTGGTAGGTTTGCAGTAGTGCCATACTCTTTCTGTTTTCCGATGATGGATTGAACAGAGCTCTGTGAGATGTTCAACGCTTGGGAGATTATATTATAACCTAACCCTTATTTATACTTCTCCCCAACTTTATCCCTGACCTGTCTGGTGTGTTCCTTGGCCTTCATGATGCTGTTTGTTCACTAAGGTTCTCTAACAAATCTCTGAAGGCTTCACAGAACAGCTGTATTTATACTGAGATTAAATGACACACAGGTGGACTCTATTTACTAATTAGGTGACTTCTGAAGGCAATTGGTGCCTCTAGATTTTAGTTAGGGGTATCAGAGTAAAGGGGGCGCCATACAAATGCCCCCCACACTTTTCACAGATTTATTTGTATCATTTTCCTTCCACTTCACAATTATGAGCCACTTTGTCTATCACATAAAATCCCAATAAAATACTTTTACTTTTTTGATTGTAACATGACAAAATGTGGAAAATCTCAAGGGGTATGAATACTTTTTCAAGGCGCTGTATAATGCCAATGCTTTGGCTGGGAATTTCGCCCAGTGAAAAAATATGTAAATTTGCCCTGAATAACATTTAAAGGAAACTTCTGGCCCGATTTGCTCCATGTATGACGTGACATTTGCTGGGGAAGCTTCTCAGATCGAATCTTGGAGCTATTTTCCATCTTCAAAGGGGGTCTTTTGTGTGAATCCTTTGTGTGAATCTTGCTAAATAACATTGTATCCATTCATATGCGGACAATTGCTATCCATGGTGCTGAAACTGTGCATAACCCCAAGCACCATGCATAGCAACTTTTTTTTAACTCTGGAATACCTGTTTTTTTTTGGGGGGGGGGGGACACCCTCTTAATGTAGAAGGACATGCAGGTTGGTATTCCCATAGCAAGGGCCTGGGGAGCATTCAGCATTCCTGCCACTTTTGGGGGTGCTTTGAGAGGGGTTTCCCCAAAAAAGCAGGGATTCCCTTATAATCTGATATACGGGTATAACCAACGCTGTCTCTTGGCCTAGGCCAACAAGGCCCAGGCCTAGGGCGGCACTTTGCAGGGGGGCAGCACGAAAAGAGTCCCCGCCAGCTAGCACTTTTAGTGTTGCCAATATGATAATACAGGCAGGGCCGTCATCAGACGAGGGCAGCCCATACATATTTGGGCATCCCGAAGGGCCCAGGGGGCAGACCACAACCAATGAGTTGTTGTGCGGGCAGCCGGCGTTCCCCAACTGTGGAAGGGGGGGGGGGCACGAGTTTAGTCAGGCCTAGGGCAGCACAAAACCTAAATACACCACTGAGTATAACACCGCGCTAGGAACGTATTCAGAAAGCTGCCAGCACATGAAGTCAAGATACAGACTTTAAAAGTTGATTCTATAAAAAAAAGTGCAGCGCTGATCGATATAGTAAACAAATACACAATATGGGTCCTGATCAAAGCGGAGTTCCACCCGGTTAAAACTCAGCAGCTACAAAAAGTGTAGCTGCTGACTTTTAACAATTGGACACTCACCTGTTCCTGGCTCCAGCGGTGCGGTCGCCCGAGGGCGCGCTCTCCTCCCCTTGGTGGTGCTGGCATCACAAGTGTGGGCGCCCGGCTTTTGGCTGCATCTTGTGAATGACCGGCATATCTTCTGGGACCTGTGAGGTGTCCCAGAAGATCGCCGAGAAGGAGGGGGTGGAAGGTGAATTCCCTTTCCGGCTCCGCAACTCTAGGAGAGGAAGTGGACCTGGGACCCTGTAAAAACACTTTTGAGTGGAACTCCGATTTAAGATCATAAAGGATCCATATAAAGTTCAGTGTAGAGCATGGGCGTCCGCAGGTAGGGGCAAGGGGGGGCAATTGCCCCCCCCCTGGAATCAGGGATCAGATCAGGGGTTCTCCACTAGGTCCTTATCCTCTTGAGCCATGTATGCAGTTTCTGACAGTCTCTTGGGCCATGTAGGCAGTCTCTGACCGTTTCCTGTACCATGTCCGCAGTCTCTGACTGTCTCCTGTGCTATGTATGCAGTCTCTGACTGTCTCCTGTTCCATGTCCGCAGTCTCTGACCGTATCCTGTACTATGTCCGCAGTCTCTGACCGTCTCCTGTACCATGTCCGCAGTCTCTGACTGTCTCCTGTGCTATATATGCAGTCTCTGACTGTCTCCTGTGCTATGTATGCAGTCTCTGACTGTCTCGTGTTCCATGTCCGCAGTCTCTGACCGTATCCTGTACTATGTCCGCAGTCTCTGACCGTCTCCTGTACTATGTCTGCAGTCTCTGACTGTCTCCTTTACGCTGTCTGCAGTTTCTGACCGTCTCCTGTATCATGTCCGTAATCTCTGACTGTCTCCTGTATCACGTCTGCAGTCTCTGACCATCTCCTGTACTACGTCTGCAGTCTCTGACGATCTCCTGTACTACGTCCGCAGTCTCTGACTGTATCCTGTACCATGTCCGCAGTCTCTGACCGTCTCCTGTACCATGTCTGCAGTCTCTGACTGTCTCCTTTACCCTGTCTGCAGTTTCTGACCGTCTCCTGTATCATGTCCGTAGTCTCTGACTGTCTCCTGTATCATGTCTGCAGTCTCTGACCATCTCCTGGATCATGTCTGCAGTCCCTGACCATCTCCTGTATCACGTCTGCAGTCTCTGACCATCTCCTGTATCACGTCTGCAGTCTCTGACCATCTCCTGGATCATGTCTGCAGTCTCTGACCATCTCCTGTACTACGCCTGCAGTCTCTGACCGTGATAATGTAATTATGACATTGTCAAAAAGGGGCAGAGCATGGATGACCTTGAAAATTATGCCCCCCCCCCCCCCTGGAAAAAGTTCTGCGGACGCCCATGGTGTAGAGTAAAAGAAGTTAAAACATCCATGAGTGTGG
Organism: Glandirana rugosa; assembly: GCA_018402905.1. Taxonomy (NCBI): domain Eukaryota; kingdom Metazoa; phylum Chordata; class Amphibia; order Anura; family Ranidae; genus Glandirana; species Glandirana rugosa. The sequence goes on along the minus strand of BLSH010345197.1, from coordinate 376,859 downwards.
TGGATCAGACCCACATCCGGAAAAAACAGGGGGAACTCCTTCCAAGCAGAAATGTAGAAAGATAGAACCCTCCAACACACCCAGGAGAACAGACGTTCTGAACTCTTACCAGCTACACCTGACCACCAAAGGGTAAGCGGTCAGAAATCACGTTCCGGGAGGTTAAGGTTGGATAGTTTAATGACGTCACCGGGTGTGGCCTGGGCGGTGACGTCATTACGCTATCCAACATTGATTGGTTGACTGCTGAAAAGTTTGTACGAGTGAGGACGCCGCACTACTTTGCTGCATGGATGTGGTTATTCAAGCTGTTATAATTCAAACCTCTTGTAAGTACATTTTAGCTTTCAATAAAGCAACTTTTAAGCACGCACTGCGCCATGAGGTCGTTTTACTTTTTCTCCATGTAAAACGGATGACGGAGAACCTTAACCTCGCGAAACTTGATTTCTGACCACTTATCATTTGGTGGTCAGATGGAGCTGGTAAGAGTTTAGATCAGGGTTTCTCAACCAGGGTTCCGTGGACCCCTAGGGTTCCTCCAGAGGTTGCTAGGGGTTCCTTGAGCAATGGTCAATTTCTACCACTCAGATAAATTCCCAATGACCCCATTGATCTTTTTATCTATCTGTAAGGGGGAAATTCTTTCCAATGACCACAAGTGTAAGCAAGGCTGGTGCAATGATTTTTGACACCCTAGGCGAAACCTAATTTTGCCACCCCCCCTTTGGCTCCGCCCTGACTCCACACCCTTTGCCCTGTCCATGTATATGATGGAGGTGGAGATTTTTGCAGCGCCTCTCTACCTATCTCTTTAACCATGGTCCATAGGCCCACACCTGTGCCTCTGGACCTGGCCTAAAGTCAAATAATGGCGGCACCGGCTCGATTTCTTATGCCAGCCGTGGTCCGCAGGTATATAGACAGGCTGGAGTAGTATATAGACAGGCTAGGGTAGTATATGGAAAGGCTAGGGTAGTATATGGACAGGCTAGGGTAGGATATAGACAGGCTAGGGTAGTATATAGACAGGCTTGGGTAGTATATGGACAGGGTAGGGTAGTATATAGACAGGCAAGGGTAGTATATAGACAGGCTTGGGTAGTATATGGAAAGGCTAGGGTAGTATATAGACAGGCTAGGGTAGTATATAGACAGGCTAGGGTAGTATATAGACAGGCTTGGATAGTATATGGACAGGCTAGGGTAGTATATAGACAGGCTAGGGTAGTATATAGACAGGCTAGGGTAGTACATAGACAGGCTTGGGTAGTATATGGACAGGATTGGGTAGTATATGGACAGGCTAGGGTACTATATAGGCAGGCTAGGGCAGTATTGGGACAGGCTAGGGTAGTATATAGACAGGCTAGGGCAGTATTGGGACAGGCTAGGGTAGTATATAGACAGGCTAGGGTAGTATATAGACAGGCTTGGGTAGTATATGGAAAGGCTAGGGTAGTATATTGACAGGCTAGGGTAGTATATAGACAGGCTAGGGTAGTATATAGACAGGCTTGGGTAGTATATGGACAGGCTAGGGTAGTATATAGACAGGCTAGGGTAGTATATAGACAGGCTTGGATAGTATATGGAAAGGCTAGGGTAGTATATAGAGAGGCTAGGGTAGTATATAGACAGGCTAGGGTAGTATATGGACAGGCTAGGGTAGTATATAGACAGGCTAGGGTAGTATATAGACAAGCTTGGGTAGTATATGGACAGGCTAGGGTAGTATATAGACAGGCTAGGGTAGTATATAGACAGGTTAGGGTAATATATAGACAGGCTAGTGTAGCATATAGACAGGCTAGGGTAGCATATAGACAGGCTAGGGTAGTATATAGACAGGCTAGGGTAGTATATGGGCCAGGGTAGTATATGGACTGAGCATTCTTCCCATTGACCATCACACTGATGTATCATGAGTTGTAGATTTCTCATTTTTAGCAGTGGTTCCCCGAGACCGTAGAATTATTTCAAGGGTTCCTCTGCGTTGAAAAGGTTGAGAAAGGCTGGTTTAGAACATCTATTCACCTTGGTGTGTTGGAGGGATCTATCTTTCTACATTTCTGCTTGGAAGGATTTTGCCGTTTTTTTTTTCCGGATGTGGGTCTGATCTTCCACACTCACGGGTGTTTTAACCTTTTACTGTACACTGAACTTTATATGGATCCTTTATCCCCTTATAAACTGGCCAAGATGCACAACCTCCTAAGTGAATTGGGCTGAAGGTCTTTCCTACTTTCCTCATTATTGTGGGACAAATTTTATCATTTCTCGGGTCTAGCAGGATGTGAGTCCAATGATGGACAGGTGTGGAGTGTAAAAATTGCCACTTATAAAAGAAAATTACATCTCTGGATTTAAGGCCGACTCTTATTTCTCGAAGATAATTTTTTATTTTTTTGCCTACACAACACCTTTAAATGAAACCTTTCCAGGTGAGGTGGCCCTGGCTGAGATATAATGTAGAGGAGACAATGGCAATCCGCGGCTGCGGGTGACTAATGTACAGCCTATTATCGAGTCCCCTCTCATTTTTTCGGCAGCGGGTCTAATAAGCTCTGGATGCGTCACCCGGAATGAAGTGTCACATTTGCGGGCGATATACGGCCGCCCATAAACTTTCCCTGAGCTCGGAGTAAATTTCAGTAAGCAGGAAAGGCTGGGAGTGGATTCTCTGTTCACTTATATATTTAGTTTGCTTTAACCGGAGACGCGGTGCTAATTTCGCCCTCCCGAGCCGCAGTATTTCAGCGCTGGCATCTCTATGACCTTTAATTTATGAATTCCCGAGAACTAAAGGTACTTTGTTTTTTGGCGGTGCTAGCCAAATGATTTATCATACCTGAGAAACCTATGGATCAAACCCTAAAAAAACCCCACAACTTTTTATTTTATTTTGGATAACAGAGAATTGTTAGAAACTTTGTTGCAACTTTATTGCCCTCTTTTTCTCTGTAGGGCAGGTTTGCCCACCCCCCGGCACTCTTTGTGCTGGCACCCGCTGCTGTCAATTACTAAGCCTGGCCAACCTATAGGCAGGTGCGGTTTATTTCCTCCACTGCACGTGGCAGCCCTGCAGCTGGAGGGAAAGTCAGGAGGGATCTGGTTCCTCTATGGTTTCCTGGGTCACTTGCAGCCATCTTGGGTCAGGCAGAGCCTATTTAAGGTCCTGGCTCCCAGGATTGGAGTGTTTTAAGTCAGGGCCGGCTCTACCACTAGGCGAAGTAGGCGACCGCCTAGGGCGCACTGCTGCCTAGGGGCGCCTGGCCGCTGTTGATCTATCACTGGCTGCTCTACATTGATTCATGTAAAAACTGACACTGTCTGACTGAGATAATGAGATTGTATTATTACATGCCATTTGCAAATGTATATAGAAATAGTGACTGATCTGCCAAATACCCCCCCTCCTCCCTCACCCCCCATGAGGCTGTATTTGATGGACACAGGTGAAGCTATATTTGATGGGCACAGATGAAGCTGTATTTGATGGGCACAGGTGAGGCTGTATTTGATGGGCACAGGTGAAGCTGTATTTGATGGGCAAAGGTGAGGCTGTATTGATTGGCGCTGGTGAAGCTGTATTTGATGGGCACAGGTGAGGCTGTATTGATGTGCACTGGTAAAGCTGTATTTGATGGGCACAGGTGAGGCTGTATTGATTGGCGCTGGTGAAGCTGTATTTGATGGGCACAGATGAGGCTGTATTGATTGGCGCTGGTGAAGCTGTATTTGATGATCAGGCTGGGCAGGGAAAAGGGGGTGGAGTCGGGGGTAGAGCCAAGGGGGCGGCAAAATGAGGTTTCGCCTAGGGTGTCAAAAATCCTTGCACCAGCCCTGTTTTAAGTGAGGGCGTAGTGCAGGGAAAGGTACCCCATCTTTTAGGGATAGTACTAGCGTCAGGGAAAGGTTCTTGACGAGGAGGGAAAGTGTAAGGTTGCATGTCTTCTGGACCTCTTCCCGATTGGATACGAAATGGCCAGGCCACATTCTATCGCTCTCTACAGACGCTGTCATTTTGGCTGGTACCCGGCTCTGTTCACGTTGCTGTAACTGTGAGTGCGCCTGGTTGGGCAGTCTTCCCAGTGGGATTGTTGTGAACTGTTGCTGCATGTCAAGTTTATCATCGCATCTGACTGAGAATTATTGTCGTTGCACCCCACCTACAAACCCACCTCTGATATCACTGAAAGCCCACCAGTGGCTAAGGGTGTCCATGTGCTGTGCGAAAGGAACCCATCTGCACACCTACAGCGGTACTCTCCATTCCTAAAGGTTTAGGGCCGAGGTCTGAATTTTATGCACTGGGGTTGAATATGTGTTGTGTGCGCACCAGTTAATCAACAGTTGACCAATGTGTGTGCATCAGTTAATCAACATGATAGTAAAGGACCTTCCCATGAGTTCTCCTTTTAGTGTTAGGGCTCAAATGAACAGGTTGGGGCTAAAATGTGTGGGTTGCCTAAAGGGATAAGGTTGGAGGCCCTTTGGTTCCATCCCACCTCCACCCTCCACCTTCATTCAATGTGCAGCAATTTCCAACAGGGTTCTAAAGGACCTTCCCATGAGTTCTGCTTTTAGTTTTAGGGTTCAAATGAACAGGTTGGGGGTAAAGTATGTGGGTAGCCTAAAGGGGTAAGGTTGGAGGCCCTTTGGTTCCATCCCACCTCCACCCTCCTTCATTCAATGTGCAGCAATTTCCAACAAGGTTCCAAAGGACCTTCCCATGAGTTCTGCTTTTGGTTTTAGGGTTCAAATGAACAGGTTGGGGGTAAAGTATGCGGGTAGCCTAAAGGGGTAAGGTTGGCAACTCTTTGGTTCCATTCCACCTCCATCCTCCACCTTCATTCAATGTGCAGCAATTTCCAACAGGGTTCTAAAGGACCTTCTCATGAGTTCTGCTTTTGGTTTTAAGGTTCAAATGAACAGGTTGGGGGTAAAGTATGTGGTTAGCCTAAAAGGGTAAGGTTGGAGGCCCTTTGGTTCCATTCCACCTCCATCCTCCACCTTCGTTCAATGTGCAGCAATTTCCAACAGGGTTCTAAAGGACCTTCCCATGAGTTATGCTTTTAGCTTTAGGGTTCAGATGAACAGGTTGGGGGTAAAGTATGTGGGTAGCCTAAAGGGGTAAGGTTGAAGGCTACCCTTATCCTAAAGTGTTAAGGTTGGAGGCTCTTTGTTTCCATTCCACCTCCAAATTCCACCTTTGTGCAATGTGCAGCAATTTCCAACAGGGTTCCAAAGGACCTTCCCATGAGTTCTGCTTTTAGTTTTAGGGTTTAAATGAACAGGTTGGGGGCAAAGTATGTAAATAGCCTAAATAGGTAAGGTTTCCATTCCATTCTTTGTTTCCATTCCTCCTCCATCCTCCACCTTCATTCAAAGTGCAGCAATGTCCAACGGGGTTCTTAAAGACCTCTCCAAGAGTTCTGCTTTTAGTTTTAGGGTTCAAATGAACAGGTTGAGGGCAAAGTATGTGGGTAGCCTAAAGGGGTAAAGTTGGAGGCTCTTTGTTTCTATTCCACCTTCATCCTCCACCTTCGTTCAATGTGCAGCAATTTCCAACATAATTCCAAAGGACCTTCCCATGAGTTCTGCTTTTAGTTTTAGGATTCAAATGAACAGGTTGGGGGTAAAGTATGTGGGTAGCCTAAAAGGGTAAAGTTGGAGGCCCTTTGTTTCTATTCCACCTTCATCCTCCACCTTCGTTCAATGTGCAGCAATTTCCAACAGGGTTCTAAAGGACCTTCCCATGAGTTCTGCTTTTAGTTTTAGGTTTCAAATGAACAAGTTGGGGGTAAAGTATGTGGGTAGCCTAAAGGGGTAAGGTTGGAGGTCCTTTGGTTCCATCCCACCTCCACCCTCCACCTTCATTCAATGTGCAGCAATTTCCAACAGGGTTGTAAAGGACCTTCCCATGAGTTCTGCTTTTAGTTTTAGCGTTCAAATGAACAGGTTGGGGGTAAAGTATGCGGGTAGCCTAAAGGGGTAAGGTTGGAGGCCCTTTGGTTCCATTCCACCTTCATCCTCCACCTTCGTTCAATGTGCAGCAATTTCCAACAGGGTTCTAAAGGACCTTCCCATGAGTTCTGCTTTTAGTTTTAGGTTTCAAATGAACAGGTTGGGGGTAAAGTATGCGGGTAGCCTAAAGGGGTAAGGTTGGCAACTCTTTGGTTCCATTCCACCTCCATCCTCCACCTTCATTCAATGTGCAGCAATTTCCAACAGGGTTCTAAAGGACCTTCTCATGAGTTCTGCTTTTAGTTTTAAGGTTCAAATGAACAGGTTGGGGGTAAAGTATGTGGGTAGCCTAAAGGGGTAAGGTTGGAGGCCCTTTGGTTCCATTCCACCTCCATCCTCCACCTTCGTTCAATGTGCAGCAATTTCCAACAGGGTTCTAAAAGACCTTCCCATGAGTTCTGCTTTTAGTTTTAGGGTTCAAATGAACAGGTTGGGGGTAAAGTATGTGGGTAGCCTAAAAGGGTAAGGATGGAGGCCCTTTGGTTCCATTCCACCTTCATTCAATGCGCAGAAATTTCCAACAGTGTTCTAAAGGACCTTCCCATGAGTTCTCCTTTTAGTTTGAGGGTTCAAATTAACACGTTGAGGGTAAAGTATGTGGGTAGCCTAGAGGTGTAAGAATGGAGGTTAGAGTTTGTTGGACTATGTTTTACAAGAACCTTGCTTCAGATGAATCTCAACAAGTGGGCTTCAGCACTAAAAGTTTTAGTGCTGTAGCCCACTTGTTGAGATTCATCTGAAGCAAGGTTCTTGACACCAACATACACCGTACAAGGAGTTCTTAAAAATATGAGAGTTCTCCTTTCACAATGGCCGATTATTTTTTTGTACTGCAATACAATACTCGGATCATTATCATTTCTCCATTGTCTGCCAGACGTTACACAAAATCATTTTTGACGCTCCATCAGGGCCATCCTTAGAAAGACGTAAATAATGAAGAGAGAACATTCGATTTTATACAATCTCAACAACTTGTGAATGATATATAATTACACCATGTGACATTAAATCTCGTCATTTAGGCTTCTCAAAAACACATTTAATGACAATAATTGAACAGTTTTCCCCTGAAAAAAACAATAAAATAAAGGTTTTTAGCATGGAGCGTCCACAGAGATTATCACAAATGAAACGCGAGGGAAAAGGCGGATATAATTACGGCCATTTCGCTTTTATCGGACGCTCTTGATGTGGCGAGGAAGAATAGATCTGGAGATTCAAGAAACAAGTTATTTTATTCAAAAAGGGCAGCTTATCCTATTTGTGAGCGTAGATTTATAGTTTTAGGAGCTCAGAGTCATTGAGGCGTCTTTATTTTGAAGTGAAGCTGTTGTCTGATTAGCGGCCGGGGTACATTGGTTTTTGTTCACCACAGAACATCTTTTTTCTCCATACAAGCCAAAGCAGCTTGAAGCACCTTGAAGACGCTTGAAGGGCAGGCCACCCAAGGTACGGGTTGTTTGGTCTATTTCCGGCCAAGGTGCCAAAATTAAAACCTTTCCAGGATGGAGCGGCACGGCTTGACTCTATCCCACCACTTCTAACAATATACAATGCACAGGTTCCAGTCGATTTCCTGACCAGGAGCACACTTCACTTGAAACTGTAAGATGTGGTGGTTACTCAACCTTTTGAAGAGTGAGGACCACTAAAGTGATTTGATAACCGGTCCTAGGCCACAATGAACTATGGGGTTTTATCACTACCCCCCCCCCAAACAGCAAATGTAAATGAGCCTTTCACAAAAAGTAGTGTTCCCCTAAAAGTCAGGGCCCATAGTCAACTGAAAATCCCCTTGTGATGAAAAACACTTTCCGAGTAAATGTAAACGACAAACCCCCCC
>BLSH010345197.1:344693-357169 GCA_018402905.1 Glandirana rugosa | reverse complement strand
TGGTATCAGTGGGGCACTATTTCTCCCACTGATACCAATGATGGGGCACTATTCCTTCCACTGATACCAATGATGGGGCACTATTCCTCCCACTGACACCAATGATGGGGCACTATTCCTTCCACTGATAACAATGATGAGACACTATTCCTCCCACTGATACCAATGATGGGGCACTATTCCTTCCACTGATACCAATGATGGGGCACTATTACTCCCACTGACACCAATGAAGTAGCACTATTCCTCCCACTGACACCAACGATAGGGCACTATTCCTTCCACTGACACCAATAATGGGGCACTATTTCTCCCACTGATACCAATGATGGGGCACTATTCCTTCCACTGATACCAATGATGGGGCACTATTCCTCTCACTGATACCAATGATAGGCCACTAATCCTTCCACTGACACTAAAGTGTCATTATTACTCCCACTGACACCAATGATTTGTTACTATTCCTCCCAGTGACACCAATGATGGGGCTCTATTCCTCTCACTGAAACCAACAATGGGACACTATTCCTCCCACTGAAACCAACAATGGGTCACTATTCCTCCCACTGATACCAATGATGGGGCACTATTCCTCCCACTGATACCAATGATGGGGCACTATTCCTCCCACTGATACCAATGATGGGGCACTATTCCTCCCACTGATACCAATGATGGGGCTCTATTCCTCCCACTGAAACCAACAATGGGACACTATTCCTCCCACTGACACCCATAATGGGACACCAAATTATACAATAGCCTCTTCCCCCTTGTTGGACGCCAAGTGTGGGTAATATAGGAGGCCTACCCTGTGGTGGGTTCTTCTGGGCTATGCTAGGCACCTAGAATGGGTCACAGCCTTGCAAATGGAGTAACTTTACTTGAACAGACAACTGAACTCTAGTAAACTCTCTCAATGTTAACATACACCACTTTTTTCCCATGCAATGAAGCCCAACACACAGCCATGCATTACTGAACATTGTGGTGTGCTGCAATGCATTGGTATCAGGGGTGTCTTGGTTTAAGGGCTTGAGATGCCATTCATAATGAACAACATGCGTAGTGTGCACCTCACCACAGCACAAAAGAGTGCATCAACCCTTAAGGTTGCGGTTATTGGTTTGGTTGAGGATTTGGACCTGCTTGACCAATCACAGCCTTTTGTGTTGGGGCTATTTAGTGCTGGATAGCCTGGTACACCATTTGCTTTGGCCTTAGTTTGTCCTTTATATCAGTGGTCTTCAAACTTTGGCCCGCAAGCTGGATGACTCAGTTTGTCTGCCTTTATTTGGCCCTTGGGCCACTGATACCAATGATGGGGCACTATTCCTCCCACTGACACCAATGATGGGGCACTATTCCTTCCACTGATAACAATGATGGGACACTATTCCTCCCACTGACACCAATGATGGGACACTATTGATCCCACTGACACCAATGATGGGGCACTATTTCTCCCACTGACACCAATGATGGGACACTATTCCTCCCACTGACACCAATGATGGGGCACTATTCCTCCCACTGACACCAATGATGGGACACTATTCCTCCCACTGACACCAATGATGGGGCACTATTTCTCCCACTGATACCAATGATGGGGCACTATTCCTTCCACTGATACCAATGATGGGGCACTATTCCTCCCACTGATACCAATGACGGAACACAATTCCTCCCACTGATACCAATGATGGGGCACTATTCCTCCCACTGACACCAATGATGGGGCACTATTCCTTCCACTGATAACAATGATGAGACACTATTCCTCCCACTGATACCAATGATGGGGCACTATTCCTTCCACTGATACCAATGATGGGGCACTATTACTCCCACTGACACCAATGAAGTAGCACTATTCCTCCCACTGACACCAATGATAGGGCACTATTCCTTCCACTGACACCAATAAAGGGGCACTATTTCTCCCACTGATACCAATGATGGGGCACTATTCCTTCCACTGATACCAATGATGGGGCACTATTCCTCTCACTGATACCAATGATGGGCCACTAATCCTTCCACTGACACCAATGATAGGGCACAATTCCTTCCACTGACACCAATAATGGGGCACTATTTCTCCCACTGATACCAATGATGGGGCACTATTCCTTCCACTGATGCCAATGATGGGGCACTATTCCTCCCACTGACATCAATGATGGGCCACTAATCCTTCCACTGACACTAAAGTGTCATTATTACTCCCACTGACACCAATGATTTGATACTATTCCTCCCACTGACACCCATAATCGGACACAAAATTATACAACAGCCTCTTCCCCCTTGTTGGGCGCCAAGTGTGGGTAATATAGGAGGCCTACCCTGAGGTGGGTTCTTCTGGGCTATGCTAGGCACCTAGAATGGGTCACAGCCTTGCACATGGAGTAACTTTACTTGAACAGACAACTGAACTCTAGAAAACTCTCTCAATGTTAACATACACCACTATGGTCGCTGTTGCATTTAGGAGGGACCCTCTGAGCCAATGCCCTCTCCACCTGTCCAGTATATCTCCGCTACCTCACTCCCAGCAATGGAATGGGGCCCCACCATGCGCCTAGCTCAGACTTCATGTGCACTCACTGTTTCTCTTACATACTTGTACACAGGTTGAGGACCTCTTTAACGCCGACCTTCTCCTGTTGCTATGGACCATTCCTGGAGAGATTGCTGACAACAACTCCTCCTGCAAGAGTCTACCCACCTGGCACGTGTACACACTTATGGCAGGCTGCATGTGAAACCTTTGTTGCCTATTGCAACCACTTGCTTTACTCCGCACCACAATGCTCCTGTAGTTCTGTCTTCATACTCCAATGTGCTTTATGACCCAGGCTGGAAACTACATGTGTGTGCCGGTTACTTGCAATATACCTCTTTAGTAACTTTAGACCAGGCAAGGACAAAGTTTCAAAAACTTTACTGAAAACTGTCAGTATACAGAATAGCGTGAACAGTCTTTTCCTAAGGTCTCTAATCCCTAACTCAGGCTTTATAGCTGCCCCAGCATACCTGAATAGGATACAGTCCATAGTGGCAGATCTCCACAACTGGTGTCTCCGGGCAACTTTCAGATCTCAGAGGTCCCGTACTCTGTAGAAGGCTCTTTATCCATGGGTACTCAGCAGTAGACTGAATGGACAGACTCTGGTTGGCAACATTTCTTAAACTATGCGTGCCCCGGGATCAGACTTCTGTCCCTTTTTTATACAGCCAAGAGGTCGGACCCAAGAAAAGCCTGCCAAGAAAGATCCAGGAAGCATATTAACTCTGGGGCAGCATTAAACTTAACCTGCAGTTTGTTTTCTCCACTGTGGGTAGCGCTCAAACCAAATGATACCACAGCCTGCAGAGGAAGTCCAAGGGATACAATGTTTCTTTATGGTTTCATGGGTCAATGGAGCAGCATTTCGGTTGGCTATGCTGCAGCCATATGACTTCCGTTGGCCATCTTGGGTCAGCAGGGTCTATTTAAGTCCCTGCCCATGGGGTTTGGTGTGCTTTTTGGGTGGGGCTAGTGTAGGGTAAGAGACCCCACTTGTTAGGGAAAGAACTAGTGGTAGGGAAAGGTTCTAGTGAGGAGGGACGAGTTAGGAACTCGCTACCCTGGAAAGCAGCATCCCTCTTGGGACTGGACCGGCCAGGCCGCATTTCATCTTCTAAAACTGTATATTTCCTCCATCACATCTGACTACATTGAACTGTGAGTTGTTTCCATAGCGGCACGCCCCTGCCAGGGTGTTTGCAACGATGGCATTCCATTTAATACAAGTTTTAATACAATCGGGCTCTGTGTACTTTCTACCCGCTCCACCTCCCTACATGCTTACAAGCAGACAGTCTGATATAAGTCAATCCAAAGTGGGCAGATGTCTCATAGTAGACGGTTGGGGAGGGGTGATTGAAACATCTGCCTTCGCTAATATCCATCAATGAGCTGTCAATACACCCAGAGAAAAACAGCTGGCAGCACACCGTAGTGTCCAAGGCTTGTAAAACTTTATTATTCTTGGCCAAGCTTCAAGAAGCCCCATTTGGGCCTCCCTGGGTCCTAGACGAGGCTTCTTGGATTAATAAAGTGTAGCAACCACTAGACATTTCGGCGTGACACCGGCGGTTTTCTTTAGAGGAGTGATGAGGAAGAGCCCCTTCTTGGGGTCAGTTGAGGGACCATTCCACAACATAGGATTTATGAGCAGAAGGAAACTTTTACTTGTCTCCATCAATGAGCGTCCGGGATCCAAGCAGCTGGTAAAAGTAACAAAACTCTTCTCTTTACTTCTCAGAATTGGGAATGATCCTGACCTCTTCACAGCGAGATTGTGAAACGAGCTGAGAAATATTTTGTAAGCCTAAACGAGCTTTCCTAATGGCTCCCCGCTCTTGTTTTCTCCCCATAGGCTGTCGGCCTGGAGACTGAGCCAATAATTGGCAGTAAACAGGGGATTGGGGACCCTCAGTTTAATATTTCTCAGCAGAGCGGAGGTGGACTTTAATTGGGTACACTCCAGAAAACATTGATATGTGCACCTTGTACCACTCTCCTCCTAAGTACCAATTATATCAAATGGAAGATGATGGCAGAATGACAGCTGGCAAAGCGGTCCTCACCCGGCCGCTCCATCACTCGAAGTATTGATTGTATGGTTTGGCTCTTGTTAGATATTACCACTTCTATCTCCGTCTCGTCCCTCTATAACGCGTTCCGTCACCTCAGGTCAGCCATGGAAAGGAAGATCTACGATCAGTTATGACAGAGGATCAGACATTGCTGTGGCCATAATGATCGCAGGACACCTGCACCCTCAGTGACTTCTCCCTGCACTCCATTTTTGATGCATTTTCAATGAAATTTTCCATTTTATATATTTTTCCCGTTGAGATAATGCTGATACATTTTCCACAGAAGATTATAGATCAGCCTTTGAAGATGTGTACTATCAGGGGCCAACTAGAACAGGGGGGCAATAGCCCCCCGGGCCACTCTGATACCCTGTAAAAAGACCGCACTCCTTCCACCATAAAGGCTTCCTAGTAAAGAGGAGTAAAGTGTCCTACTGAGTGTGGGATGAGGATGGGGACAGAGTGTAGGCCGCCCCTCCGGTATGGATGGTGTGCGTCGTGTTTGAGCAGAGGTCGGCCCCATGCTCCACCGGAGGCTCTCCTCCCCGGCCAGCCCAGACCGAACTGCCCCGGTTTGCCCCCTGCCGACCAATTCAGCAACCCAGAGTCAATGCAGTAGGCTCTGTCCTGACCAACCCGCCCTGGTAAGCAGAGAGTACCTTGAGCAGAGCTTCAGTCTGGGATGGGGGTTGGAAGGAGGCAGAGAAGGAGGAGAATGGGTGGGGGGCCAAGTCGCTGCACCATAGACCTCTGAACTGTACTTGCCCCCGGGCCCAAAAGTTGCCAGTCAGCCCCAGTGTACTATTCTATGGCGATGCTTCAGCACCCACTATGTACAGAAGGTAGGTTATCAGTTGTCCCTGATATATCATTGCTTACACAGGTCTCCAAAGAATATGTCAACAGCCTAGCTAACGTTGTCACTGCCACAGTCCTCCATCACCAACCATTATTTTATCATGTCAGGTGTTGTTCAGTCTCACTATGTAATGAAAGGAAAAGAAGGCACACTGGCCTAGTGCATTATCCCAAGGTAAAATTTATTATAAATAGTTAGAGATTTTAAAATACTCACAAATGTATGAAGAAAAGAGCATATAAGAGCCTCCGACACGGGCCAGACGGTCCTGCCTCGGTGGTGGTCTCTGGACCGCAGTGGAAAGGACATGAGGGCTACACCAGCTAACATGTTTCGAAGGCCAAGCCTTCTTCCTCAGAGCTGGCCTTCGAAACATGTTAGCTGGTGCAGCCCCTCATGTCCTTTCCACCACGGTCCAGAGACCACCACCGAGACAGGACCGTCTGCCCCGTGTCGGAGGCTCTTATATGCTCTTTTCGTCATACGTTTGTGAGTATTTTTAATCTCTAACTATTCATAATAAATTTTACCTTGGGATAATGCACTAGGCCAGTGTGCCTTCTTTTCCTTTCATTACATAGTGGCACCTGGGATATCGCCTATCCTTGAAGGCAGCAAGGCCATCTGACCTATCCCTGGAACGCGTGCTCATCTCTCATCACAAGATTAATTGTTCCTTGTTCAGTCTCAAATGTGGCTTTATGAAAAACACATACCTCCAAAGACCCAGCCTGTATGGAGAGTATTAACAACTTGCTAACCTAACAAGACCCACAGGCAGTACTAACTCACCAGCAAGACCAAGAAGTAGAATCCAATGCTGTTTATGTCAGTCTGGATTGTTTTTTTTTCTTGCAGGTACATCATTAGGTAAGTCATTTCTGTCTAAAGCCTCCCTATTACTCTGTAAAAGCCCCTCAGCAGGGGTGACAATAAAACTGAAACCAACTACCACAAAACAGGAGGAGGAACCGTGGACCACAATAAGAAACAATAAATGACGAATGACAAGCTGGTGCGGCTGATGTGGCAGCCATACTGGGAAAATATACAGTATTGACTCCATAGTGACCTTGGTGACAATCAAACACAGGACCCTAGCTCCTCAAGGCTAACAACATAGATGCCACACATCCTCATTTCTTATAGGATAGAAGAATGATCCTTTAGGCCTCATACACACGGACGTTTTTTGACGCCGGCGTTTTCTGGCGTTTTTTGCAGCTCTCCATGTTAGTCAATGGCCCCATAAAAACGTCGGCGTTTCTGAGCTGTAGGTGGCGTCGGCGTTAGTGAGCAGAAAGTAGAACCCATGGGCATCGCGTTCTGAGGCTGTAACATTTTGACGTTTTTTGACGCCGACGCCACAATATGCCAAGAAACGCCAACATATGCCACCATATGCCACCTATTATTATACCGGCGTTTTCCGGCGTTTTTTGACGCCGAGGTTTTTAGGTTGAAAAATAGCAGAGGGATGATTTTGTTTTAAAAAATGCCTATTGACGCCTATTGACGCCGACGCTCACTAACGCCGAAAAACGTCAATACATAACGCCGAAAAACGTCGCCTTTTTTTCCTTGACGTCGGGCCCGACGTTTTGTTTATTTTTTTATATACGCCCGTGTGTATGAGGCCTTAAGGGGAACAAATTCCCTGTGTAAAGTCTTTCTTGCCCAAAACTTTCCACCATGTTCCTAACTTTTCCTAAATTTTCAATGCATACTGCACAGTACATTCATTATACAGTGTACATTCCCGCTCGTTCTCGATATGCCAAGAAAAGGGTCAGTTGCAGGTTACGATGTAAATACCATATGAATGCACAAGAGTTCCATCATCTATAACAACCAAAAAAGAGCATAGTGGGACCCAGAAGAAGCAGCTAGGAAGATGGTGGCATCACTGGAAGGACTGGCAAGTGGAGCCAAGACATTTCACTAAATGGCATGCCAAGAATAGAGCCAGTTGCCTGTTAAGATGTAAATCTTGTGGGAACGTGCAAGAGTTCCATCATCTATGGCTGCCCAACAACCAAAAAAGCAGTATTGTGGGACCCGGAAGAAGCAGCGAGAAAGATGGTGGCAGGGCAACTGGAGCCAATACCTGTCACTGACTGGTATGCCAAGAAAAGAACCACTTGCCAGTTAAGATGTAATTCCTTTGTAAACATGCAAGAGTTTCATCATCTATGGCCGCCCAACAAACAACCAATAAGGAGCTTTGTGGGACCCATAAGAAGCAGCGTGGAAGATGTGGCATTGCTGGAAGGAGTGGCAACTGCAGCCGAGACCTGTGACTGGCATACCAAGAATAATGTTGGTTGCCAGTTAAGATATAAATCCTGTATGAATATGCAAGAGTTCCATCATCTATGGCCAACTAACAACCAAAAAGGAGCATTGCAGGGCCCAGAAGAAGCAGTTAGGGAGGTGGTGGCATCACTGGATGGAGTGGCAACCGCAGCACAGACCTATTATTGACTGGCATGGCAAGAATAAATACAGTTTCTGGTTATATGTAATTCCTGTGTGAATGTGCTAGAGTTTCATCATCAATCATGCCTGACAACCAAAGAAGAGCAATATGGGACCCGGAAGAAGCAGTGAGGAAGGTGGCAGTGCCATCTGAGGGAGTGGAAACTGTAGCTGAGATTTGTCAGTGTCTGGCATGCCAAGAATACAGCCAGTTGCCGGTATAGATATACATCTTGTGTGAATGTGCAAGAGTTCCATCATCTATGGCCACCCAACAACCAAAACGGAGTATTGTTGGACCCAGAAGAAGCAGTGGACGAAGTGGCAACAGGAACAGAGCCTGTTATTGACTGGCATGCCAAGAATAGAGCCAGTTGCTGGTTAAGGTGTAAATCCTGTGTGAATTTGCAAAAGTTCCATCATCAATCATGCCTGACAACCAAAAAGGAGCATTGTGGGACCCGGAAGAAGCAGTGAGGAAGGTGGTGGTGCCATCGGATGGAGTGGAAACTGGAGCTGAGATATGTCCGTGTCTGGCATGCCAAGAATACAGCCAGTTGCCGGTAGAGATGTACATCTTGTGTGAATGTGCAAGAGTTCCATCATCTATGGCCACCCAACAACCAAAAACGAGCATTGTTGGACCTGGATGAGGCAGGGAGGAAGGTGGTTGCATCACTGGATGAAGTAGCAACTGGAACAGAGCCTGTTATTGACTGGCTGACAAGAATAGAGCCAGTTGCCAGTTAAAATGTAAATCCTGTGTGAATGTGCAAGAGTACCATCATCAATCACAACCAAAGAGGAGCATTGTGGGACATGGAAGAAGCGGCGAGGAAGATGGCAGCGCCATTGGATGGAGTGTCAACTGGCGCTGAGACCTGTCACTGCTTGGCATGCCAAGAATAAAGCCAGTTCCTGGTTATGATGTAAATCCTATGTGAATGTGCAAGAGTTACATCACCAATGGCCACCCAACAATCAAAGAGGAGGAGAAAAAAATGCTGGGGGTCAACATTTAGGAGCATTTTGCATTTTTCTCTGCCAGAAAAATGCTCTCAAAAGTGCAAAAAAAAAGGGTTTTTGAGGGTTTCTGAGCTTACAAAATACCTCTAGACTACCTTATATGCATAGACACATGGGATAACATTGCAAAAAATGCCTATAGGAGCGTTTTTTGTAAGCCAATGTGCATGGACCCTTGAGATGTAATTCTGAGTTCACATTGTCTGCCATACCGAACCAACCAAAATAAACCAACTCAGTTTAGCGAACCTTCATTCCTTGTTAATCTTCACAATTGTGTTCCGCGTTCCCGGGTGGCATTTAATTTTTCCTTCAAACCAATACCCAGTATGTCTGTTCTTGTAATTTAATGTCCAATTAAACACTCGGCTCCTCCAACAGTTTATTTAGAGAGGGAAATCCCGGTGATTTTAAGCAATACCGACTTTTGCTCGCAAAACTAATGAGAATTATATGCAGAGAAAGAACAGACATCTCCATTGCGGATGGCGTAGAGCGGGGTTGGCTACCAGCTGTGTCTTTACTGCTCTCCAGGATTCCAATAGTGAGATTATCCCAAAACCCTGACCCAGCTGGAATTTCAGCTGAGCTTTTCTCATCGAATTGAAGGAAGTTTGCTACATGCATTTCTGCATACATTTCCAACAAGGATCTACAAAAAGACACATACGTTTGCTTTGCATAACACGTGTGTGTGTACACAGATGAGCAAACCATCTAAAGAGTTCAATCAGCTGGCATTGTGCCAACTTTCCAAACAATAAGGCTCCGGTCACACTACTGCGATGTGACTTTGATGCAATTTACAGTGCAATTATGTGGTGCAACCTTGTTGCAACTTTGATGCAACTATGCATATTTTATGGCATTGGTCTCAAAACTGTGACCTGTGGGCAAGATGTGGCCCTTTGCTAGCCATTATCTGGCCCTTAGGGCATAATTCCTCCCACTTGACACCAATGATGGGGCATAATTCCTCCCACTTGACACCTGATGGGGCATAATTCCTCCCACTTGACACCAATGATGGGGCACTATTCCTCCCACTGATACCAATGATGGGGCACTATTCCTCCCACTGATACCAATGATGGGGCACTATTCCTCCCGCTAATACCAATGATGGGGCCCTATTCCTCCCACTGATACCAATGATGGAGCACTATTCCTCCCACTGATACCAATGATGGGGCACTATTCCTCCCGCTAATACCAATGATGGGGCCCTATTCCTCCCACTGATACCAATAATGGAGCACTATTCCTCCCACTGACACCAATGATGGGGCACTATTCCTCCCGCTGACAACAATGATGGGGCACTATTCCTCCCCCTGATACCAATGATGGGGCATTATTCCTCCCACTGATACCAATGATGGGGCACTATTCTTCCCACTGACACCAATAATAGGGCACTATACCTCCCACTGACAACAATGATGGGGCACCATTCCTCCCATTGATACCAATGATGGGGCACTATTCCTTCCACTGACACCAATGATGGGACACCATTCCTCCCATTGATACCAACAATGGGGCGCTATTCCTTCCACTGACACCAATGATGGGGCACCATTCCTCCCACTGACACCAATGATGGGGCACCATTCATCCCACTGATACCAATGATGTTGCACTATTTCCCCCAGTGACACCAATGATGGGACACTATTCCTTCCACTGACACCAATGATAGGGCACTATTCCTCCCACTGATACCAATGATGGGGCACTATTCCTCCACTGACACCAATAATGGGGCACTATTCCTCCCACTGACACCAATGATGGGGCACTACTCCTCCACTGACACCAATGATGGGGCACTATTCCTCCTCCTATACTGGCCCTTTGTTAGGAAAGTTTGGAGACCCCTGTTCTATGGGGCTAGGTCACACTTTAAATCTGACCAATCTGCAGGAAACTCTTCCACAGTAGCCCCATTCTGAGATTAGAATGGACACCATGGAAAACAATGAGATTCCCCTTGTCATGCGATTCTGTGCAACTCAAGTCGCTTCAGAAGTGTCAACCAGGCCAGAGTCACATTAAAGTCAATAGGAACCCACCCCAAACCAGGCTCTAAAAAGTGTAAATTACAGGGCAGCAAATAATGGAAAATTGTGTAGAATAGTTTAAGAAGCTCCTGGCAGCCCAACCTGATGTTATTATACCCAACAAGAACCATGCCCGTTAAATGTTCATCCAGAGATAAGATAGTATAGCAAGAGTAGATAAAGGGCAGACACTATATTTGAAGAAGGCTTGGACCCTTTCTCTCAGAAGCCTTTTGGGAATACAAGTCACCAAAAAGGACACTGAATTTAGATTTGGCCATTCAAAAAACAAAAACAAAAAACAAAAAACATATAGATATAGAATTAGAATTATACAGTGGATCTGTGCACAAATTCTGGAGCCAATCGCCATGTGTGGATGAGAAATCTAGGGACCTCAACATCTTTGGGATAAACTGAAACCGGTTGTGAGCCAGGTCTTTTTTTTTTTTTTTACCCTGCATGCCCAACATGCCAGCCAGGACCTCTCATCCAACATCAGTAACTGACCTCAAATTCCCACAGACACCCTCCAAGATCTCGTGGAAAGCCTTTCCAGAAGAAATGGAGGATGTTCTAACCAAGACCATATTAATGGCCATGGTTTTGGAATGAGATGTCTAACATCATGAATCAACAAGCCATTAAAAAAGATGCCTATATTTCCAGAAGGTCTGAGAATCAACAGTTTAATTTGACCTTTGCACTTACACCCAGGCCAATAGCCACTAAAGACTGTTGGAGCGTGTATTTTTGGAAGATAGGCACAAATCCCCACAAACACACTACAACGTCTTATGGAAAGTCTTCCCAGAAGAGTGGAGGATGGTATATCTACAAAACTGGACAACTCCATATTAATGGCCTTGGGGGAGGAGGGGTTCTATATTAACTGGTTCCCGCTTGGTCCATTGTACAATGATGGCTGGGCGTGACCGCCCTTGTCCCTTGGATACAGCGCATCACCATTGAGGGTAAAGAGCCAATGACGTTGCATGGTTATTGGACACAGCTGATCACATGTAAAGAACTGCCGGGTATTGGCATTTCCTTTCCTCAGCGCTGTCACTGTTTACGGAAAGGAAAGCCGGTAACTGGCTTTCCTGTGACAGAACACATTTACATTGATAATCAGGGCACTGATCATCAGTACCCTAATTATCAGTGCAGCATATCAGTGCCCATCAGTACCGCCTTATCAGTGCAGCCTCATCAGTGCCCATCAGTGTCCAGTAGTGCAGCCTCATCAGTGCCCATCAGTGCAGCCCTATCAGTGCCCATCAGTGCAGCCTCATCAGTGCCCATCAGTGCAGCCTCATCAGTGCCCATCAGTGCAGCCTCATCAGTGCCCATCAGTGCAGCCTCATCAGTGCCCATCAGGACTACCCGTGACT
>BLSH010345197.1:321067-338763 GCA_018402905.1 Glandirana rugosa | reverse complement strand
CCCCCCCCCCCCCCCCCCCCCCCCCCCCCCCCCCCCCCCCCCCCCCCCCCCCCCCCCCCCCCCCCCCCCCCCCCCCCCCCCCCCCCCCCCCCCCCCCCCCCCCCGGTACAGCTTGGTATGGTCGCCCTGGGCTCTAGATGACCTTGTCACGGCACTATTGTTAGGCACAGTTAACCCCTTGATTGCCCCTTGATGTTAACCCCTTCCCAGCCAGTGTCATTAGTACAATGTACAGTATTATATCTGATCACTGTAACAGTGTTTCTCCCAGCCAGTGTCAGTTAGCACCAGATTGTCCGCCACCGTATCACAGTCCCACTATAAGTCGCTTATCACTGTCATTACTAGTGTCTATAGCTGCATAAATTCCAGTATTTATACCATCGTTTGTAGGCACTATAACAAACCAATTATTATTCATTTATTGGGATTTTTTTTTTTTTTACCAAAAACATGTAACAAAATACATTTTGGCTTGATATGTACACTCACGATAAATTCGTTTTTTTATTATTTTTTTTTCATTTTCGCTTTATTTGTTTTTTGGGTTTTTTTTTGGTTTATCGAATTATTCGTTACGATCAGCATTCTTTATTCCGATAATTCGTAACTTTGGATGCATTTAAATTTGTTACGTTCACTAACAGACAAATTTTTAAATGAAATTCCAATACCTATAATTTAATAGTTTAACCATTATTATAATTTTTATTATTATAAATCACATTTATATAAAAAATAATAATAATGGTTAATAATTTAACTATAATATTATTATTATTATTTATTATTATTATTATTATTATTATTAATAAATAATATTTATAAAAAAACTGTAATAATGGTTAATAATTTAACTATAATATTATTATTACTATTTATTATTATTATTAATAAATCATATTTATAAAAAAAAACTGTAATAATGGTTAATAATTTACCTATAATAGAAAATACGAAAAACAAAATCATCCGAATGTTTTTCGTTCTTTCTGATTTTCGTTCTTTTCGAAATTTTGCTTTTTCAAAAAAAAATTTGTCAGATAGTCTTTCGCTCATTCGGACGCTTCCAAATGAGCCGAATTTTGACAAAAAAAAACTAAATGAATTGCACGTTGTCTAATTTTGGCCTAAATTTAAATTTATAAAGAAATTCGATTTCATTGGATATATGATATTGGATATATTCAATGGTCACCACCCATCTTGAAAAGTTTCCCCCCTCACATATACTAATGTGTCACAAACAGGAAGTTAATATCACCAACCATTCCCATTTTATTAAGGTGTATCCATATAAATGGCCCACCCTGTAGTTTGTTCTCTTTGGAAATTGGAAAACTACGCAAATTCGAGGACTTTTCGAATTTGAAAACTATTAGAAAATTATTAGCATTTTGCCCGAATTTTCTTTTTAGTTATTTGGATTCCTTTAAATTTGGTACTATTGTAATTCAGAAATTCGGATACATCCGGATTTCCGTAAAATTAAAATTTTTCCGAATTTTAATTCGGAACGAAACCAACCGCACCTTTCTAATTCTAGCGCTAGACCTTCTCTGTAACTAAAAACTGGTAACCTGTAGAAATTTTAAACGTCGCCAATGGAGATTTTTAAGTGCCAAAGTTTGTCGCCATTCCACGAGCGGGCGCAGTTTTGAAGCGTGGCATGTTAGGTATCAATTTACTCGGCGTAACTTTATCTTTCACAATATGGAACACAATTGGGCTAACTTTACTGCTGTCTTATTTTGTAACTCAAAAAACTGAATTTTTATTAAAAATCGTGCTTGTAAGACCGCTACGCAAATACGGTCTGACAAAGTTTTGAAACGATCGCCATTTTATTCTTTAGGGTGTTATAAAAAAATATATATAATGTTTGGGGGTTCTAAGTAATTTTATAGCAAAAACTTGTAAACACGGAACTCCAAAAAGAGGCGCGGTCTTGAAGTGGTTAAAGAGGACCTGTCATGCTTTTTTTTTCTATTACAAGGAATTTTTACATTTCTTGTAATAGGAATAAAAGTAACGCAATTTTTTTTTTTAACGGGACAGTGTAAAAAAAAAAAAATTTAAAAGCGCCCCACCGAGCTCGCGCGCAGAAGCAAACGCATACGTAAGTCGCACCCACATATGAAAACGGCGTTCAAACCACACATGTGAGGTATCGCCGCGATCGGCAGAGGAAGAGCAATAATTGTAGCATTAGACCTCCTCTGTAACTCAAAACTGGTGACCTGCAGAAATATCAAAATTTTACAAAAGTTGCCAATGGAGGTTTACCATTTTTTTTTTAAATGGACAGTGCAAAAATAAAAAGTAAAATAAATAAGAAAAAATTAAAAATTAAAAGCTCCCCGTCCCGCCGAGCTCGCGCGCAGAAGCGAACGCATACGTAAGTCGCCAATGGAGGTTTACCATTTTTTTTTTTTAAATGGACAGTGCAAAAATAAAAAGTAAAAAAAATTAGAAAAAAATAAAAATTAAAAGCACCCCGTCCCGCCGAGCACGCGCGCAGAAGCGAACGCATACCTAAGTCGCCAATGGAGGTTTACCTTTTTTTTTTAAACGGACAGTGCAAAAATAAAAAGTAAAATAAATAAGAAAAAAAAAAAAAAATTTAAAGCACCCCGTCCCGCTGAGCTCGCGCGCAGAAGCGAACACATATAAGTCGCCAATGGAGGTTTACCTTTTTTTTTTTTTAATGGACATTGCAAAAAATAAAAAATAAAACGTAAAATAAATAATAAAAAATAAAAAAATCTAAAGCGCCCCGTCCCGCCGAGCTCGCGCGCAGAAGCGAACGCATACGTAAGTCGCCAATGGAGGTTTTTTAAGTGCCAAAGTTTGTCGCCATTCCACGAGCGGGCGCAATTTTGAAGCGTGGCATGTTGGGTATCAATTTACTCGGCGTAACTTTATCTTTCACAATATGGAACAAAATTGGGCTAACTTTACTGTTGTCTTATTTTGTAATTAAAAAAATGTATTTTCTTTTAAAAAATAGCGCTTGTAAGACCGCTGCGCAAATACGGTGTGACATAAAGTATTGCAACGACCGCCATTTTATTCTCTAGGGTGTCTGAAAAAAAATTTACATAATGTTTGGGGGCTCTAAGTAATTTTCTAGCAAAAAAAAAAACGTGTAAGCACCGAAACCGGAAAAAGAGGCTCGGTCCTTAAGTGGTTAAGCAAGCGCCGCCATTCAGCGCCGTCCGCGTCGGATACTTTATCACCCCCACGGAAAACGGTTGACATAAATGTGTCGGGCGAACTCTGATTCCTGCCAAGCCGTCATTCCCCCGGCTTCCATTCACGTCTCCTCTAATATCGTCTTTAAGCCGCTAAATGGTGGAGGAAATCCGTCCTCCCATCTGCAGCTCATAAACGGAGCGGGGGATGGATGAGGCCGCGTTATAAATCAGCCGGTCGGCCCGTTCCCTTCACTCATTCCCCTCCTTCAGTCTCAGGACGGAATTGCCGCCGCCATTACAATATTTCCGCATCTCCTATTTCCGCCACAAAGCACATTTTTTTTTTTTCCCTGTGATTTGTGGGCCGCGCCGCGCCAAACTTCTTGCCGGAGGCGGCCGCCGGGGCCGTAAATCTGCTACCTTTGCGGTAATAAGTCAGAAGTATATATTTTTACTGGATTTCACATTAAAAATTACGCCGCGCACTAAACCGCCATTTACTACGGGACTAAATAAACAGCTCATTACGTCGTAATTCAGCTCCCAATTCCCCCGCTCCGGGCCGTAAACTCCGCTGAGATTGCGAGGCAAGATGGCCGCCGTGGGGGTGGGGGAGACCCCTTATTTGCAGGCAAGACTCAATATTGCAGCACTGACAGTCCTATTTGCATCATTCAAGGCCAACCATGACCCAGCGACCGGAGCAGACCTTGTGCTGGCAGAGCCGTCTCCATAGCATCATGGGGGCCCCTGTGCAATATAATGCTCCGGGGCCCCTACCAGCCTGCCACAATTTACGCACCTACTCCCGACCGGCTCGCGTACATTTACTGCTGCAGAGTGGCTCTGCAGCGCAAATCGCCGGGGCGACGTCCATGGACGCCACCCTGTGCACGAGCCGCCTGCGCGCCCCCTACGAGGTCTCCGAGTCCGGCTGACCACAGATCGGTGTAAGGGACCGGTCCCGGGCCCCATTACCACGTGATCAGCTGTCAGCCAATGACAGCTGATCACGTGATCTAAACAAAAGATCGGTGATCGGCTTTTTTTTCCCTCAGGCCGTGAGGGGAAAAAAAGCCAATTGCTGGCTGCAGACAGTGCCCTCCAGTGCCACCTACAGGTGCACACCAGTGCAGCCTACCAGTGCCCACGAGTGCCACCTATTAGTTCCCGCCAGTGCCACCTATCAGTGCCCACCAGCGCCACCTATCAATGGCCATCAGTGCTGCCAACCAGTGCCCATCTGTGCCTCATCATCAGTGCCACATATCAGTGCTGCCAATCAGTGTCACCTACCAATGCCTACCAGTGCCCATCCGTGTCACCCATCAGTGCCACCTATCAGTGCCACCATCAGTGCCTTTCAGTGCCATCCATCAGTGCCGCCCATCAGTGCCACCCATCAGTGCCTTTCAGTGCCACCCATCAGTGCCCATCAGTGCCACCCACCAGTGCCCACCAGTACCACCTCATCAGTGCCCATCAGTGCTGCCTTATCAGTGCCCATCATTGCCATCTCTCAGTGCCCATCAGTGCCCCCTCTCAGTGCCCACTGCAGCCTATTAGTGCCCATTAGTGCTGCCTCATCAGCGTACATCAATGAAGTAGAAAAATTACCTGTTTTCAAAATTTTATAACAAACTATATTTTTTTTTCATAATTTTCGGTCTTATTTTCATTTTTTTTTTAGCAAAAAATAAAAACCCAGCAGTGATTAAATATCACCAAAAGAAACCTCTATTTGTGTGAAAAAAATGATAAAAATGTCACATGGGTACAGTGTACCACGCCCACGCAATTGTCATTCAAAGCGCGACAGCGCTGAAAGCTGAAAATTGGCCTGGGCAGGAGGGGGGGTTTAAGTGCCCGGTAAGCAAAGTGGTTAAACCTAAAAACAAAAATGATTGCTGCCAGTGACCCCAATGTTGGGGGTTATAATTGCTGCCAGTGACCCCACTGTTGGGGGTTATAATTGCTGCCAGCGACCCCACTGTTGGGGGTTATAATTGATGCCAGTGACCCCACTGTTGGGGGTTATAATTGATGCCAGTGACCCCACTGTTGGGGGTTATAATTTCTGCCAGTGACCCCAATGTTGGGGGTCATAATTGCTGCCACTGCCACTGAATATATCGCAGCTTACCAATCAGTAGATGTGGCGACTGCATTACTTTTATTTTTTAAGGCTTTTTTTCCCCTCTCTGTTTTCACCTGGTGATCTGGCCAGGAACATGACTCCTGTATTAGAGTGCCCCCACCCCACTCTGGATGAAGGAGCGCAGGAGGCACAGCAGACAGCAGCGTTGTCAGACTGAGGGGGGCGTGTTAGATGCACTAACAGATTCAAATGTACGTCACAAGGAAAACCAAGCTCCTTTTAACACTTTTTAAGCAGTTACAGCAAACGGTTTTGTATACATGACTAAAAAGCTGGCCATTGTGAGCACCTCTGTCAGTGGTAAATGATTTGTCCCATCCCACTGACCGATGATTTTGCTGGACAGCTTGGTCTGTTAAAGGAAGTTGAAAATAACGGACTTACTGGTAAGATCAACAAGTAAAAATAAAGAGAAAAAAAATAAAGTAGAAAAAAGAAAACGAATGTAGCCGCCGTGAATGCTGCAATATAATAATTTTTTGGTTTAGGGTTAACCACTTGCTGACCCGGACTTTTCTGGCATGCTTTGTTTACAAGTAAAAATCTGTATTTTTTAATAGAAAATTACTTGGAACCGCCAAACATGATAATATATATATATATATATTTTTAGAAGAGACCCTAGAGAATAAAATGGTCATCGCCACACGATATTTGCGCAGCGGTTTAACAAACGTAATTTTTTTGGAAAAATGACCCTTTAATAAATTATAATGTGAAAAAAAAACTTCACAATATACCCCAATTTTTTGGTAAAATAAAAGATGATGTTACACCGAGTAAATAGATACCAAACATCTCATGTTTTAAAATTGCGCGCACACGTGGAATGGCGACAAACTGCGATACTTTAAAATCTCCACGCTTTAAAATTTTTACATTTCTGTTCTGTGAGAGGGGGAAGGGCTGTGATCACTTCCCTTCCCCAGCTAGGGCAGTCCCCCCACAGTCAGAACGCCCAGGGAACACAGTTTTACAGTTTAGAGTTGCAGAGGAGATCTGGCGCTAGAATTATTGCTCTCACTCTAACGATTGTGACGATACATCACATGTGTGGTGCGAACACCGTTTTCATATGCGTGCGCGACTTACGTATTACGTGTGCGAGCACGGGGGGGGGGGGATGGGGGTGCTTTCATTAAATTTTTTTATTTTTAAACTGTCCCTTTATTTTTATTTATTCTTTTATCACTTTTATTGCTATTACAAGAAATGTAGAAATCCATGTAACAGAAATAAGGGATGACAGGTCCTCTTTATGGAAAAATCTTGGGTCAAAATGGCCCCAAATCTCTCCTCTAACATTAAAAGCAAAAAAAAAAATAAAAAAAAATTTTGATCTTTTGTGTTAAAAAAAATAAAATTGTTTTTCTTCTGCCCTCGACCGGAAGTGACGTCACCACCTGGCTCCAGTCCTCCAAGGCCATAGAGGTGATCGGAGACGATCTGATCTCTGGTAACCCCTATGGCCAGCCTGCCAGACCGTTGGTTAACCACTTGCCGACCGCCAACCGCAGATTGACGGCGACAAAGTGGCTCGATATCGCAAACCGGCGTCATACGACGGCGGCTGCAAGATCGCACACTGTGAGCGCGCACGCGCCGCCGGAGGCGCGCCCGCGTGCTCACTGTGTTCGGGAGGGGCCAGGGAGCGGGTGCGGTGGACTCGATCGGCGCCGCCGGCTACCCGCGTTGCCCCCCCCCGCACTGAAAGAACGGAGGTCCGTGTAAGTAAACACAGACCTCCGTTCTGTGAGAGGGGGAAGGGCTGTGATCACTTCCCTTCCCCAGCTAGGGCAGTCCCCCCACAGTCAGAACGCCCAGGGAACACAGTTAACCCTTAGAGCGCCCCCTGCAGGTTAACCCCTTCACTGCCAATGGCATTTACACAGTAATCAGTGCATAGCACTGATCGCTGAATAAATGCCAATGGTCCCAAAAAAGTGTCAAAATGGTCCGACATGTCCGCTGAAATATCGCAGTACCACTAAAAATCGCAGATCGCCGCCATTATTAGTAAAAAATAAAAAAAAAATAAAAACCCCAGAAATGAATTGTCATCATTCGTAAACGCGGCCACTTTTGCGCAAACCAATCAATAAACGCCGATTGCGATTTTTTTTTATCACAAATATGAGGAAGAATATAAATCGGCCAAAAACGGTGAAAAAAAATGTTTTTTGTATTTTTTTTTGGGATTTGTATTTTAGCAAAAAGTAAGAAATTGGTTTTTTTTTGCAAAATTGTAGCTCTTCTTTTGTTTATAGCGGCGATCAGAAATGACGCAGCGGTGATCAAATACCACCAAAAGAAAGCTCTATTTGTGGGGAAAACAGGACGCAAATTTCGTTTGGGTACAACGTCGCACGACCGCGCAATTCTCAATTAAGGCGACGCAGCGCCGAATCGCAAAAAGTGCTCCGTTCCTAAAGTGTGAAATCCTTCCGGGGCTGAAGTGGTTAAAAACGGTAAGTCCGGGAAAGAGCGGTGAGCGCTTTTGAAACGGGTCCAGCAGCGAATTAGCTGTTCGGACCGATTTCATGAGAAAGCGAATCGCCGGCTGATAGCTTCATCCATGACCCCCAGTAAACCGCTTGCAAGCCGCAATGTATATTAATCATAGCTGAGCTGCACAAGTACGGTTGCCGCCTGTCCGGGATTCACCCAGACAGTCCAGGTTTTGAATGGTGTGTCCGGGTTTCAGGTGCACTGAAACCCGGACTCATTATTCAGACTGGGCTGTGGCTCCCCAAGTAACCAAGGTAGTCACACACAAATCTGTTGCAGCCTAGGAGCTGTGGCCGGCTGTCTGGGGCAGGTCGGGCATCACTGGAGGGCAGGGAGATGATGTCAGCAAGAGCAATTTGGCCACGCCTACCGTTTGCTGCGACACGCTATGCGCACCACATTACCATGGGCGTCCGCAGAACTTTTTCCAGGGGGGGGGGCATAATTTCAAGGTCATCCATGCTCTGCCCCTTTTTGACAATGTCATAATTACATTATCACGGTCAGAGACTGCAGACGTAGTACAAGAGATGGTCAGAGACTGCAGACATGATCCAGGAGATGGTCAGAGACTGCAGACATGATACAGGAGATGGTCAGAGACTGCAGACATGATCCAGGAGACAGTCAGAGACTGCAGACATGGTACAGAATACGGTCGGAGACTGCGGACATAGTACAGGATACGGTCAGAGACTGCAATCATAGTACAGCATACGGTCAGAGACTGCGGACATAGTACAGGAGATGGTCAGAGACTGCAATCATAGTACAGGATACGGTCAGAGACTGCGGACATAGTACAGGATACGGTCAGAGACTGCGGACATAGTACAGGAGATGATCAGAGACTGCAATCATAGTACAGGAGACGGTCAGAGACTGCAATCATAGTACAGGATACGGTCAGAGACTGCAGACATAGTACAGGATACGGTCAGAGACTGCGGACATGGAACAGGAGACAGTCAGAGACTGCAGACATAGTACAGGAGACAGTCAGAGACTGCGGACATGGTACAGGAGACAGTCAGAGACTGCGGACATGGTACAGGAGACGGTCAGAGACTGCAATCATAGTACAGGATACGGTCAGAGACTGCAGACATAGCACAGGAGACAGTCAGAGACTGCGGGCATGGTACAGGAAACGGTCAGAGACTGCATACATGGCCCAAGAGACTGTCAGAGACTGCATACATGGCTCAAGAGACTGTCAGAAACTGCATACATGGCTCAAGAGGATAAAGACCTAGTGGGGAACCCCTGATCTGATCCCTGATTCCAGGGGGGGGGCAATTGCCCCCCCTTGCCCCACCTGCGGACGCCCATGCACATTACTACTCTCCTTGGAGCACCCAAAGGTGTCCCAGGCCGCTAAAGTGTTCAGGTTTGTCTTGAAGAAAAGGTGGCAACCCTATGCAGAAGACACAGAACTCAATGATAGAAACTGCCTGCAATGGGCTGAGACAACCCTGATTTCTCCCATACATGCAGCAATCCGATAATCAACAGATAATTAATAAATACAACAACATTGACAAATATAACAAATATGTAGTGGAAACGCGTCGGCCATCACTGCTAACAACCTGTCTAGGGGGCTTCAGTGCTTTCTGAGTCACTGAGATGGAATATAAACTCTCTCTGTCTTTATATATAAACTGTATATATATATATTTATTTTTTTTTGGGCTATTTTTTTCCTTTTATCCTTTGCGATTCGGCGCTGCGTCGCCTTAACTGACAATTGCGCGGTCGTGCGGCATTGTACCCAAACAAAATTTGCATCCTTTTTTTTCCCCCACAAATAGAGCTTTCTTTTGGTGGTATTTGATCCCCTCTGCATCATTTCTGATCGCCGCTATAAACAAAAGAAGAGCGACAATTTTGCAAAAAAAAAAAAAAAAAAACACATTTCTTACTTTTTGCTAAAATACAAATCCAAAAAAAAAATATATATAAAAAAAACATTTTTTTTTCATCGGTTTTGGCCGATTTATATTCCTCATCATATTTTTGGTAAAAAAAAAAAAAATTGCAATCGGCGTTTATTGATTGGTTTGCGCAAAAGTTGCCACATTTACGGATGATGAGAGTTTTTATTTATTTTTTAAATTTTTTACTAGTAATGGCGGCGATCTGCGATTTTTAGCGGTACTGCGATATTGCGGCGGACATGTCGGACCATTTTGCCACTTTTTTGGGACCATTGTCATTTATACAGCAATCAGTGCTATAAAAATGCACTGATTGCTGTATAAATGCCATTGACAGTGAAGGGGTTAACCTGCAGGGGGCGCTCTAAGGGTTAACTGTGTTCCCTGGGTGTGCTCTAACTGTATGGGGGCTGGGCTGGCAGGGGGAGAGGAGTGATCACAGCCCTTCGCCCTCTAACAGAACGGAGATCCGTGTTTACTTACACCGACCCCCGTTCTCTCACTGTGGGGGGGGGGGCATCGTGGGTAGCTGGCGGTGATCGAGTCTGCCCTACCCACTCCCTGGCCCCCCCCCCCACGAACACAGTGAGCGCGCGAACGCGCCTCCGTCGGCGTGCGGGATATCATATGACGGCGGTTTGCGATATCGAGCCACTCTGTCGCCGTCAGACTGCGGTTGGCGGTCGGCAAGTGGTTAAAGTATAACTAAAGGCACTTTTTTTTTAGAACTCTTGTCAGGTTTTCATTGCTGTCTCTGCCCCCCGTTACGGAGAGTATTTCTCATGTTTACCAATATAATTGAACGTGAAAGAAAATCTCACATTTTTGGGTTGTCCCCAGAACAGGAATAGAGGGGAAATTTTCCAGTGGGGACACTAGTTCTGGTGACACGCCAGGATTCCCTCACTTCCTTAATTGGCTACGGGACAGGAAGTGTAGGGAAATCTCCGCGACGGGGACACAGATGGCAAAAATAAAACTGGAACGGGTTATAACCCTCCCTTACTACATCCACAATGAAAAAAACAAAAAAAAAAACAGTTTTTATTTTGGTGACACTTTAAAAGCAATTATTCATTTCTCCTTATTTCTCGAGTAAACAGCAGCGCCGGCCATTTAATAACTCACCGATTTTTCTCCTGTGTTGGCGAAGCTTCAGCAACAGAAATTGGCAGGTTTTCTGGCTGTAGACGGACGATGTATCTCCCGCTCCTCTGCAGGAACACGGCGACCTCCACCCTGCAGCTGGCGCTGTTACTGCGCAGCCAGGGGCTCATCACTGTGGGGCTGCGATCACCGGCGGAGCTGAAGAACAAAAAGTGACCTAAAACACAAACACAGGGAGGATGTCATTAGTAAATAATATTAAATATCTTATATGGGAAATTCAAATTATTTTACTTGTCTTACATTATTATTATTATTATCATTTTTTTTTTTTTTTTTTCATTGTCATTATCATTATTACTATTAGGCCTCATACACACGGACGTTTTTTTGACGCCGGCTTTTTCTCGCATTTTTTGCAGCTCTCCATGTTAGTCAATGGCCCCATAAAAACGCCGGACGTTTTTGAGCTGTAGATGGACGTCGGCGTTAGTGAGCTGAAACTAGAACCCACGGCCATCGCGTTCTGAGGCTGTAACGTTTTGAAAATTTTTTTGACGCCGACGCCGCATAACGCTCACTAACGCCAACTAACGCCGTACCGACGTTGACCGGTGTTTTTAGGTTGAAAATTAGCAGGGGGATGATTTAAAAAAAAAAATAAAAAACGCCTATTGATGCCGACGCTCACTAACGCCGATGCATAATGCGGGAAAAACGCCGCTTTTTTTGTTATCCTTGACGTGGGGCACAACGTTTTGTTTATTTTTAAGAAACATCCGTGTGTACGAGGCCATAACATCGCGCCCCACGTGACCCCGGAAGCACGGGCGTTCCATTGTTACTTTGTGTTTTTACCTTGAATGCGCATTGATTATCCACTGAAATGTGAGTAGCCATTTTGGCGGTTTTATGTTTTTTAATAAGGCCCCTTTCACACTGAGGCGCTTTCCTAGCGTTTTTGTGCTTAAAAATAGCGCTTCCAAAACGCTTCTAAAACGCTGCCCATTCATTTCAATGTACCTATTCACACTGGGGCGTCGCGCTGGCGCCACGTTTAAAAAAGTCCTGCAAGCATGATTTTTTTGTGCTTATTCTGAGCGCTAATAATAGCGCATTAAAAACGCCCATATACATTGAAATGAATGTAAAGCACTTTAAAAGCGCGTTAAAAGCGCCAGCAAAACGCCCAGAGGTTGTGGAAAGGTCAAAATATCAGGAAGTAAACAGGATGTAATGTAGGAGGATGTGCTATTTATTCAATGCTAGTGCTTCAAAAGCGCTCGAAAAACGCCTGGGCGTTAGTGCTAATTATAGTGCTAACGCTGAAAAAATGCAGCAAAACGTGGTCATAACGCTTGATGTTTTGCGCACGTTTTTCAAACGCCTCAGTGTGAAAGTAGCCTTATACACGTGCAATTTTAGTATATTCAATGAATGCACTCGTGGCACTTTACGTAGTGTAATTTTTTTTATATAGTTGCGCAGTCTTGCATTGTTTAGATAGGTTTGTGGGTGGTATCCTATAGAATTGCGGCAACTTCTTTTATTAATTATGCTTACAATACCATTTTCACACGTTTATTTATATGTATATACACTGTTTTGTTCTTTGTTATTATTATTTGCTTATTTTTATTATTGTTATTATTATACATGGTACAATTCAATACAACACAATTCAAGACAAGAGAACAGGAGGGCTTACAATCGAAAGGCGGTGCGCAAATCCTGTATGGTGATAGCAGGTATTGTAAATAATAATAAATAATGTATAAGGGAATACAAATTATTTTACTTGCAATATATTATTATTATTATTATTATCATTATTGTTATTATTGTTGTTATTATTACTATTATTATTATTTATTTTTATTATTGTTATTATTATTATTATACATAATACAATTCAGGAGAAGAGGGACAGGATCGTGAGAGCTTACACTCAAAAGGCAGTGTGCCAATCCAGTATGGTGATAGCAGGTGTTGTAAGCAAGGCAGGTATTGTAAATAATAATAAATAATTTATAATGGAAATACAAATTATTTTACTTGTAATATATTATTATTATTATCATTATTGTTGTTGTTATTATTACTATTATTATTATTATTATTTATTTTTATTATTGTTATTATTATTATTATTATACATAATACAATTCAGGAGAAGAGGGACAGGGTCATGAGAGCTTACACTCAAAATGCAATGTGCCAATCCAGTATGGTGATAGCAGGGGTTGTAAACAAGACAGGTATTGTAAATAATAATACATAATTTATAAGGGAAATACAAATTATTTTACTTGTAATATATTATTATTATTATTATTATTATTATCATTATTGTTATTAATATTATTGTTGTTGTTATTATTATTATTGTTATTAATATTATTGTTGTTATTATTACTATTACTATTATTTATTTTATTATTATTATTATACATATTATTATCCATAATACAATTCAGGAGAAGAGGGACAGGATCATGAGAGCTTACACTCAAAAGGCAGTGTGCCAATCCAGTATGGTGATAGCAGGAGTTGTAAACAAGACAGGTATTGTAAATAATAATAAATAATTTATAATGGAAATACAAATTCTTTTACTTGTAATATATTATTATTATTATTATTATTATTATCATTATTGTTATTAATATTATTGTTGTTGTTATTACTATTATTATTATTTATTTTTATTATTGTTATTATTATTATTATACTACATTGTTATTATAGTGTATTACTATTATTACTATAACTATATTTTATATTCTTCTTCTTATTATTATTTATTTTTATTATTATTATACAGGATACACAAGATAGCAGGTGTTGTAAGCAAGGCAGGTATTGTAATTAATAATAAATATCTTACATGGGAAATACAAATTATTTTACTTGTTTTATTACAGTGTCTTGAAAAAGTATTCATACCCCTTGAAGTTTCCCACATTTTGTCACGTTACAACCAAAAAAATTCATGTATTTTACTGGGATTTTATGTGATAGACCGACACAAAGTGGCACATAATTGTGAAGCGGAAGGAAAACTATATATATATATATTTTTTTATAAATAAATCTGTGAAAAGTGTTGGGGGGAAATTTGTATTCAGCCCCCTTTACTCTGATACCCCTAACTAAAATCTAGAGGAACCAATTGCCTTCAGAAGTCACCTAATTAGTAAAATAGAGCCCCCCTGTGTGTAATGTAATCTCAGTATAAATACAACTGTTCTGTGAAGCCTTCAGAGGTTGTTTTTTTTTTTTTTTTAATCAGAAAAGTTTTTACTTCAATAGCTATATATAATATATATATTATATTTTATATATATATAATATTACTATTATATATATATAATAGTAATCATACATCCAATCATTAATAAATGAAACGCATAGACCGCACATGGCCAATATTGTCACCCAATGTCAAGAATGAGCACACAATACAGAACCAACATACAAATAATGATTCACCATTATAACATATAAAGAAAAAAAAAACAAAAACAAAAGGAGAGAAACAGCAGTTCCACACTCGTCTATCATGCTTATCATCGGATGATACACCATTCCTTCATCCGTCAAATGCTGAAATGACAATTTCTAAACTAATACATTTAAACTCTTGATGGACTAACCCTGCAGTATCCTGTCCATTACTATCTTGGCGGTGCCAGTCTAGGATCATCTAACCAGGCCTGCCAGGTGAAATTAAATTTCCTCCCAGCATTCCTATGGCGATAAGCCAGCTGCTCCCTTAGAAGAATGGAATTGACGTAGGCAATCCGCTGTTTTTTTGTTGGCACCGTGGGTGCCATCCAGTGTCTAGCTATAAGCTTTCAAGCCAGGTAAGCAAATTGAAGGGGTAAAAGGTATAGGTTTGTTAGAGAACCTTAGTGAACAAACAGCATCATGAAGGCCAAGGAATGCACCAGACAGGTCAGGGATAAAGTTGTGGAGAAGTATAAAGCAGGGTTGGGTTATAAAAAATATCCCAAGCTTTGAACATCTCACGGAGCTCTGTTCAATCCATCATCGGAGTATGGCACAGCTGCAAACCTACCAAGACAAGGCCGTCCACCTAAACAGCAAGGAGAGCATTCATCAGAGAAGCAGCCAAGAGGCCCATGGTAACTCTGGAGGATCTGCAGAGATCCTCAGCTCAGGTAGGAGAATCTGTCCACAGGACAACTATTAGTTATGCTCTCCACAAATCTGCCCTTTATGGAAGAGTGGCAAGAAGAAAGCCATTGCTGAAAGAAAGGCATATGAAGTCCCATTTGCGGTTTGTGAGAAACCATGTGGGGGACACAGCAAACATGGGGAAGAAGGGGCTCTGCTCAGATGAAACCAAAACTGACACTGCCCATCATGTTGGACACACCATCCTCACTGTGAAACATGGTGGTGGCAGCATCATGTTGTGGGGATGATTTTCTTCAGCAAGAACAGGGAAGCTGGTCAGAGTTGATGGGAAGATGGATGGAGCCAAATACAGGGCAATCAAATAAGAAAACCTGTTAGAGTCTGCAAAAGACTTGAGACCGGGGCAGAGGTTCACCTTCCAACAGGACAACGACCCTAAACATACAGCCAGAGCTACAATGGAATGGTTTAGATCAAAGCATATTCATGTGTTAGAATGGCCCAGTCACAGTCCAGACTTAAATCCAATGGAGAATCTGTGGCAAGACTTGAAAATTGCTGTTCACAGACGCTCTCCATCCAATGTGACAGAGCTTGAGATATGAGATATTCTGTAAATAAGAATGGGCAGAAATGCCCTCTCTAGATGGGCAAAGCTGGTAGAGACTTCCCCAAAAAGACTTGCAGCTGTAATTGCAGGGAAAGGCGGTTCTACAAAGTATTGACTAAAGGGGGGGGGGGTTTACAAATGTCCCCCACACCTTTCACACATTTATTTTTATAATTTATCATTTTCTTTCGACTTCACAATTATGAGCCACTTTGTGTCGGTCCATCACATAAAATCCAAATAAAATACATTTACGCTTTTGGTTGTAACAAAATGTGAGAAATTTTAAGGGGTATGAATACTTTTTCAAGGCACTGTATATTTTTTATTATAGTAGAAGTAGTAGTAGTATTACTATATTTTATATTATTATTATTATTATACATGATACACTTCAAGGCATGAGGGACAGGAGGCCCTTGATCGTGAGACTTTACAATTGAAAGGCAGTGTGCCAATCCAGTATGGTGATAGCAGGCGTTGTAAATAATAATAATATCTTATGAGAAATACAAATTATTTTACTTGTAGTATTATTATCATTACGATTATTATCATACAAGTTAACAAGTTAATGCAGTGCGTTTTACTGTGCGTTGAACTGAATTTTTCAACGCATTTCGTTTTGTGTACCGGCCACATCTATGATCACAATACTGACTTTTTTCCTATAATGATCGGCGCATTGCCTTAACGCTGGTTGGCACACATTTTTTTTTGAGTTGCATTGCATAAACTTGCAGGTGTTCTGTTTGCTAACTTCCTATAATACCATTGAAGTAGGACGTCAGTGTGAAGAATTGCTGAGCGCAGTCAGAGATCATTACTTCCTTCCCTCACACTGTGTTGGAAGAGGACATTTATGTGCCTCCTGTGCCAGTTGCAAACATTCCGACATGCGGCCTATTGGGAAGACAACTGACATGGAGACTGACTGATGACTCCAGCAAGGAATAATCCGTCTTTACAGAACATTTAGGTGACCTGTGTGAG
Organism: Glandirana rugosa; assembly: GCA_018402905.1. Classification (NCBI taxonomy): domain Eukaryota; kingdom Metazoa; phylum Chordata; class Amphibia; order Anura; family Ranidae; genus Glandirana; species Glandirana rugosa. Next base: position 322,086 of record BLSH010345197.1, on the reverse strand, counting down.
AGTAAATATACCGTCCGCTGGGGGGTTAATGCTGCGTGTTCTGCTCTTTCTTCCATGCCTGTGATGGAACTAAATGGCCATATTTTACCCAGCCCAGCGAGGTGTGCAATGTCATCATCATACCGCCAGTAAGCGAGACATAGACGCATGTTCTGCATCACAACTCAACAGGCTGGAGTGGAATGCTGAAATGAGATGATAAGGAAGAGTCAAAGGAGCAACTCAGAGTTCTCACTGGTCATTGATGAAAGAAGGAGCCTGGCCAAAGAGAACACTCTTCTATTCACATTCTATCTATCTATCTATTGATCTACAAAGGTATGTTTGGAGGTACAAAGATGTGCTGGGTGGGGGTTTATATGAGGCATGCTGGGAAGTGGGGTACAGAGGTGTGTGTTGGGGGGGATGGGGGGGCACAGAGGTGTACCCCATACTCATTCACCTGGGGTGGAACATAATCTGAGGGCCCCCTTATTACAGGGGGCTTCCAGATTCTGATTAGTGGGGAGGGAGGGCTCGTTGATGGAGATGGGGAGGGAAGGCTCATTGATGGAGGGGGGAGGAAAGGCTCATTGATGGAGGTGGGGAGGGAAGGCTCATTAATGGAGATGGGGAGGGAAGGCTCATTGATGGAAGTGGATTCGACGTCAGTATACCGGAAGGTCAGGGTTCGTCACCGACGACCCGAGTTATAAAAAACCCCCCCGTAGTTTGTAGAGATGGGGGTGGTGCACCCTCTGCCCCGCCGCCGTTAGTCACTCGGAAGGGAGGGGTGGAAGTAGTTACTCGGAAGGAAGGGAGGGGTGGAGGTAGTTACTTGGAAGGGAGGGGTGGAGGTAGTCACTCGGAAGGGAGGGGTGGAGGTAGTCACTCGGAAGGGAGGGGTGGAGGTAGTCACTCGGAAGGGACGGGTGGAGGTAGTCACTCGGAAAGGAGGGGGGAGGTAGTTACTCGGAAGGGAGGGGTTGAGGTAATTACTCGGAAGGGAGGGGTGGAGGTAGTTACTCGGAAGGGAGGGG